>CM074120.1:20444964-20609964 GCA_037177725.1 Cyamopsis tetragonoloba | reverse complement strand
TTGAACAGTAAATCAAGAGGTCTTTTCAAAAGGTTGTAACGAGGCTGGGCTATAAAGAATTTTTGTTTTTCTGGTTATGCAAAACGAGTTGGAGAAAATATTTTCATATATTTACAAGCTTCCCCCCAACCTATTCTACAAAACATGCTCAAACTCATACTTCCTTTCAAGTGTTTCTCTTTCTTATTTTCCAAGGCACCTTCCAATTTCTTTATTTAATTACTTTTTTTCTTTTATTTTCTTTTCTTTTTCACATATCTACACAAGGCTGCCCAAGGATTTACATTCATACTAGAAACACTTGATTCATTTTTCTAAGCCAACAGAATCATACATCATTTGAATACCCATTATTTCCCCCTGAACATACAAATATTTTTCTCCAACTCAAAGGCAAGGATAACACATTCACATAGGTGTCTTAGGGTTTAAAAAAGAATTCATGGCTCAAAGTTGGTACCAACAAAAGATGTAATTTCACAGGTAAGCTTTTTGGCTCAAACTCAATCAACAAAACTATGCCTCTATCATTTTTAAGTCTCAATTGATCATGACAATTACAAAATCAAACAAAATCCATTCAAGTTAACAAAGAGGACTCTCATACATTTTTGTGGGATTCACTCAACATACAAGGCTAAAAAGGCTTTAACTTTGAAAATAATTTTTCACAATTCCCAATGCACCAAAATCATCTCATGATCGGTTAACTTTCAAATCAATATTTTTCACAACTCCTCTTTTTTTCAAACCAAGCAATTTCATAAGACTTTCATTTTTCACACAACTAAAACCAACACTTGCCACTAAAACAAAGCAAACATTTTATTTAATATATATATATTTTTTCATTTTTTTAACAAAAGGAAAAGAAAACTACAATACTTTTTAAAATAAAAAAAACAAAAACAAACAAGTTCAATCAGAAGAAACCAACAGAAACTTCCCTATCAGATTAATGGGTCATCCTCCTCCAAATAATCATTGATGTCGATGTCCCCATCGCCATCAGACCCATCGTCTTCCCCGCTACCACCACTACCACCACTACCTTCTCCTCGCTCTCCAGCTGCCTCCCCCGATGGAATTGGCTGGTCCCCAGGCCAGCCAATCCAAATGTGTGGCAAAAACCTCTGGGGGCTTGAAAAATGTTTGGCCCGGCATAGAGTGCTGGGCCATCGAGTAGTGGGAGAGGTGAAGACTATTCATCCCCTGATGTAGGGCAGCAAATTGCTTGTCATTGTGATCAAGCCTCGTGCTGATACGGCCCCACAAATCCTCCATTGTTCTCGGGGAAACTTGCGGCGGTGGTGCAGGTGGTGCATTCAGATCCCTGTCCACACAGTGGTTCCGAAAATACTTCTTGGCAATGGGCTCTCTAATCTTCTGGCTACAAACGACTGGAACCCCCGCATCTTCACATAGACTAGTGATAAGAGACGGGAATGCCAAACTCTGTTTCGTGCCACCCTTGTGCACATTGGCCCAAATCATATCAGAAATAATCCGTGTTGGGTCGACCGTGATGCCGGGAGTCTTGATACATCCCAGGAGATGGCACTCTTCAAGTGGAAGATCAGAGGGATGGGATTTTGGCCGGAGGTTGGCAAGAATAAAAGTCATCCACAATTTGAAGACCATAGTCATGTTGCCCCGGAGAACCTTGTGAGGAACTCCGTTCCTAGTCGTCTCCACAATCCTTCGATCCTTATAGCAAATCCTCTCCAAAGTAGTTTGGAGGTCCAAATCCCCTTGATTCCTCATTCTTGTGAAGTCGTCAACCACCCCTTCACTTCTCTCATATGTCGAGATAGGTGAAATGACTCCTCCGCCGATCTTCTCATTGATCCAGTCGGCATCATATGGTACCCGTATCCTGCGGACAACAGACACCTTTTCACGGGTCTTGGTGTCTTTACCTCCAAAGGCATTCGCATAGAACTCCTTGACAATCTCCGGGTCGAACTTCTCCGGGAGCGATGCAATAGACCATCAGTTGCGGAGAGTGAGCATGCCAGTAAACTCTTGGCATTCTCCATCCCGCAGTTCAACTCTTCGCTCTGCTATGAAGTTCCAGTCATCGATGACCCGGAACCTCTCAGCCCTTTCCCGGTCAATGAACCGGTGGGGGTGGTCAGAACCACCACCTTGGGATGAGGAACCTCCTCTTCTCCTTTGGGGGCCTTCCTTCCTCTTTTTAGAGGCACAGTCAATCTCATGAGCGGGTGCCTTTCCTCGGTTCCTGTACAATTTATTGAAGAAATTTCAAAATTAGTAACTAAACAACCATACCATCATCATCATCACGTGTAAGTATACAATGTACATTTGGGTTCTAACAATGTAGGGACTATTTTCACCGAAAATCCTTATGTAACCTTAAGAACATGACAACTGCAAACTTCATATTTCAGAAAATTTTTATGGAGAATGTAGTTTAGAAAATTTTGACTCAACATGATACTACAGAATGAAAATAGTCCACCAAATCAAATCAATGTCAGTAAACAACCCAAACATACATGTATTCAAACACAAAAGTCGCTACTCTTCATGTTATGAACCCTCCCAAATCATAAAATCATCATAAATGGGTATTGAGAAACATGAAGAAATAGAAACGAAATACATTACCTAAACATGTTGATGATGAACAGAAATTCCCAAAAACTTGCAAAACTTGATGAATTGAAAGAGATTCGTGTGAGAAAGAGAGAAATGTGCGTGTAACAGTTGAGAGAAAAAGAGATTTTGTGAAAAGAAAACTGCTACTACACTGTTTTTAAAGCCAACGCGTGACTGGCGCTCGAGCGCTAGTGCATTGAATAGCAGATCAACCGTTACGCTTTTCTGGCGCTGGAGCGCCACAGCTGGCGCTCGAGCTGCAACCCAAAATATATGGTAGTGAAGAAAGACCTTTCAGCTGTCTCTGGCGCTTAAGCACTGATATTGGTGCTCAAGTGTCAACATCTGACCCAAAATTTTTGAAAATAGCGCCAATTAAATACCCCTGGCGCTTGAGCGCCAGATCCAAAAATTGGACAGTGAAGAAGCCTTCTTCAGTTGCTCAAATTTTTAATTTCTCACAAAAATTATTTCAAAATTCATCAAATTTATTTATTCTATTTACAAGAAAACATAAAAAATAAACACACAAAATTGGGTTGCCTCCCAATCAGCGCTTGTTTAACGTCATTAGCTCGATGCCTGTAGCATGGTTATGCTTCCTTCAAACCCATTATGGTGGTTAGCTTCTCGACGTCACCACCAAGGTATAACTTCAATCTTTGACCATTTACGACCCAACTTTCCTTTTTCACTGGGTCTTCAATCTCCACAGCTCCATAAGGTCGTACATCCTTAACCCTAAAGGGTCCGGACCACTTGGACTTTAATTTTCCGGGAAATAATTTCACTCTAGAATTAAAGAGTAAAACATATTGCCCGGGATTAAAAGCCTTTTTGACCAACTTTTTATCGTGATACAACTTCATTCTTTCCTTGTATATCCTTGAAGACTCATAAGCTTGGAGTCTCAATTTTTCCAATTCATGAAGTTGTACTTTTCGTTTTTCTCCAGCAGTTGTTTGGTCAAAATTAAAATACTTTAAAGCCCAATATGCCTTATGTTCTAGTTCGACCGGTAAGTGACAAGACTTCCCATAAACTAAATGAAAAGGAGTCAATCCTATAGGAGCTTCATCCAGTTTAATGGCCCAATCTTTTGTTGAAACACTAACGGTCTTTTCCAGAATTCGCTTGATTTCTCTATTTGAGACTTCAGTTTGACCATTAGTTTGGGGGTGGTATGGATTAGCAATTTTATATCTCACCCCATAATGTTCCAAGACCCTTTTTAATTGGGAGTTGCAAAAGTGCGAACCCCCATCACTGATGAGTACTCTCGGCGACCCAAACCTTGAGAATATATTCTTTTTCAAGAATGTCACTACCATCTTTGCACCAGCTCTTGCACAGGGAATTGCTTCTACCCATTTTGAAACATAGTCCACTCCCACCAATATATATTCATTGTTGAAAGAGGGTGGAAATGGACCAATAAAATCAATTCCCCAACAGTCAAATACCTCTACCTCCTGCATGACTGTCAGAGGCATCTCATTTCTCCTTGTCACTCCTCCGGTTCTTTGGCACTTATCACATTGCTTCACATAGATGTGAGCATCTTTGAAGATTGTTGGCCAATAGAAACTAGACTGTAGTACTTTGGCTGCAGTGCGTTCTCCGTTAAAATGTCCCCCATAAGGTGAATTGTGACAATGCCATAATATGCTTTTAGATTCTTCATGGGAAATACACCATCTCAGAAGACCATCTCCAATTTTAAATAAATAAGGAGCATCCCAAACGAAGTAAGAAGAGTCCTTTAAGAACTTCTTTTTTTGTTGCCAAGAAATCCCATCCGGAATAATTCTTGCTGCTTTAAAATTTGCCATATCAGCAAACCTTGGCCTTTCTTGAATGAGCAGAAAATGTTCATCTGGGAATTCCTCAACAATCTCTTCTGCTTCGCTAGTCCCCTCTGTGTTATGAAGTCGGGAAAGATGATCAGCCACAAAATTTTCACACCCCTTTTTATCCTTGATGACTAGATTGAATTCCTGTAGCAAGAGAATCCAATGAAGCAATCTTGGCTTTGGTTCTTTCTTAGTCACCAAGTATTTTATGGCTGCATGGTCAGTATAGACAATCACTCTAGACCCTATAAGATAAGACCTAAATTTTTCCAACCCATATACAATTGCTAGTAATTCTTTTTCTGTAATTGCATAGTTTACCTGTGCATCATTAAGTACTTTACTAGCGTAATGTATTGGGTGAAATTTTTTGTCTTTTCTTTGGCCTAGTACGGCACCAACAACATAGTCACTCGCATCACAATTAAGCTCGAAGTCTAAAGACCAATTTGGAGCAACTATGATTTGGGCCATAATTAGTTTTTCCTTAAGTCTCTCAAATGCCTCCAAGCACTTAACATCAAAATTGAAATTCACATATTTAACTAAAAGATTACTAAGTGGCTTGGCTATCTTGGAGAAGTCCTTTATAAATCTCCGGTAAAAACCGGCATGTCCTAGAAAACTCCTTATTTCCTTAACATTCACGGGTGGTGGAAGTTTTTCAATAAGTTCCACTTTTGCTTTGTCAACCTCGATCCCTCTAGATGAGATCTTATGACCAAGCACCACCCCTTCCTTTACCATGAAATGGCACTTCTCCCTGTTAAGTACTAGATTAGTTTGAACACATCTTCCTAGCACAATATTCAAATTGTTCAAACATTCTTCAAAACTTTTCCCAAAGACAGAAAAGTCATCCATGAAAACCTCAATACATTTCTCAACCAAATCCGAAAAAATGGCGAGCATGCATCTTTGAAAGGTTGAAAGTGCATTACATAGTCCAAACGACATACGTTTATAAGCAAAAACTCCGAATGCACATGTGAAAGCTATCTTTTCTTAATCTTCTAGGTTGACCAAAATTTGGTTATACCCAGAATATCCATCAAAGAAACAGTAATATGCCTGGCCAGCTAGTCTCTCAAGCATTTGGTCCATAATAGGCAAGGGAAAATGATCTTTCCTGGTGGCTTGATTTAATCTTATATAATCAATACACATTCGCCACCCGGTCACTGTCCTTGTAGGTATCAATTCATTTTTCTCATTTTCAATGACCGTCATCCCCCCTTTCTTCGGAACCACTTGAACTGGACTTACCCATTCGCTATCGGAGATGGGATAAATCATACCAGCTTCAAGTAACTTAAGGACTTCTTTCCTCACTACTTCTTTCATTGTTGGATTCAATCGCCTTTGAGGCTGGACAACCGTTTTAAAATCCTCTTCCATATGTATCTTGTGCATACAGAAAGAAGGACTTATGCCTTTAAGATCTGTCAATGCCCATCCTATTGCCCCTTCATTGGCTTTTAAAACCTCCAAGAGTTGTGCCTCTTGGTCAGAAGATAGTGAACTGTTAATTATAACTGGCTTGCCTCCCCCTTCATCTAAAAATGCATATTTAAGATGGGATGGCAACACTTTCAATTCCAACTTATTCTTTTCTTACTTTTCCTCCTTGGATAAGTCTTCCGGGACAAATGTTTTCATGGGGTCCTCTTTCAGTGTATCTAGGTCCCTTAAACATTTTTCAATTTCAACTTCCTCCAAGTCATATAACTTTGCATGAGACTACACTAGAGCTTTTTCTAAAGGGCTAGCACTGTACATTTCTTGCTTCTCTAATAGAAATGCCTCCTCCATGACATCCACCCTAAAGGCTGACTGTTTTTCCTTTGGGTGTTTCATGGCTTCCAACACATCAAATTTTACCTCATCATCCTCAACTCGTACCTTGAGTTGTCCATTATCCACATCAATGATGACTCTTGCCGTTTTCATGAAAGGTCGCCCCAAAATTAAAGGCACCTCCAAGTCTTCCTCTATATCCATAATGACAAAGTCAACCGGAAAGAAAAGTTTATCAACCTTCACTAGAACATCCTCCACTAATCCATAAGGGAATTTTAATGACTTATCTACCAGTTGGAGGGTCATTCTAGTGGGGTTCACTTCCAGATCACTAGTAATGCCTTCCCCACAGGAAGGGCATCAATAGTAACAGGATAGTAAAACTACCCGGATCTTTGGTCTTGTGAGGCAAGGATTTTTGAATTATGGCACTACACCCGGCTTCTAATTCCAAAGTTTCATCTTTGAATTTTCTCTTTTTCGTCAACAAGTCCTTCATGAACTTGGCATATGTGGGCATTTCCTCCATAGCTTCCATAAATGGTACATTTATTTGAAGCCGTTTGAAAATGTCTAGAAACCTAGCATATTGCCTTTCCTTTGTTTTCTTCGATGGATGAACAGGATAAGGAATCTCCTTTACTTGAGGTACTCCATCCATCTTCTCCTTGACCTCAACCTTCTTTTTGATTTTTTGATTCTTTTCTTTTTTCAATATTTACATTATTTTTCTCCTCACTTCTTTCATCTTCACTTTCCTTCTATACCTCTTCTATGGCTACTTCTTCAATTCTTCCTTCCACCTCCTCGGGTTCATGCAAATGATCCCCTATTCCTTTACCAATCTCCTTACCACTCCTTGTTACAATGGACTTGCAATGCTCTTTAAGGTTTGTGGTGGTATTAGCGGAGAATGGAGTAGTGGTAAGCTCTACCAATTGTTTAGAGATTTGACCTACTTGCGTTTCAAGATTCTGGATAGATGCCTCGGTGTTTTTCTGGAAAACTTCATTACTTTGGTGGTTAGCCAATGAAGCTTGGATAAATTTATCCAAGGTGTCTTCCAATTTAATGGTCCTCTCTACCAATGGAACGAATGGCGGCCTATTAGATGAACTTGTTGAATTTTTCCAATTCATTTGACTTTGTCCTTGAGGATTCTTCCACCCTTGCATTCCCGCATTGGAAACATTAGATTTAAAGGGTGTAGAAAAGAAATTTCCTCTTGACTGATTATTTACAAAATTCAACTCCTCATCTTTTTGGCTAGAAGCATGCAGACATTGAGTGTATGAATGAACTTCACCACACAATTCACATGCTCCTATTTGAGCTTGTTGGTTCACTACTTGAACTTGTTGCGGGTTTGGCACCAATTGTGTAATAGCTTGACTCAAGAGCTCAATTTGCTGAGTCATAAGCTTATTCTGTGCCAAAATAGTATCAGAAGAATTTAATTCGAGGACACCCTTTGGCTTAGAGACTTAGCTTCTGGGCTAATGCCCAACTCTATCACTTGCTGCCATAAAAGTGATGATTTCCATTGCAGTAGGTACATCAATGGTTTTCAGTGACCGTCCAGCAGTTGCAATGAGATGGATTGTCCATTGATGGTTCAATCCTGCACAAAATATATTAAGCTTCGCAACATCGGTCAACCCATGATTCGGGCATTTTCTCAACAACCGTTGATACCTTTCCCAAGCCTCGTGAAATGCTTCATCTTGCCCCTGCTTAAAAGTAGATATTTCATATTGCACTTGGATCATTTTAGAAGGAGGAAAGAACCTTATTAAAAAGGCTTCTTCAACCTCACTCCATGTGTTCAAACTTTGACTCGGAAGAGTCTTGAACCATTCCTTAGCATCTCCAATAAGTGCTAAATGAAATAATTTCATATAGGCATCTTTAGCACTTGCTTCATCCAAGCCCATAGTCGCTACAAGATCATAAAAGGTCTCCAAGAAATTATGCGGATCCTCATGATCTTTCCCCGTAAACTGATTAGTCAAAATGAGATTATACCAATATGGCTTAATCTCCATTTGCTGAGCAGTGGGGGACAAGACAATAGCGGATCGATTCCTTGGACCTTGCGGAATCACATAGTCACCAAAGACTACAACCCTCGTCGGATTAGGAACTTCCGCAGCCATATCAAAAGTAACAGAATGTGTAGAGTTACTAGAGAAATCTGAAGAACTCTCTCCCTCCTTTTGTTCACGGTATTTAATTGCAGACTGTCGTCTAGCAAATGCCTTGATTTCGTCAATATACACTAACTTTTCTCTTTGGCTTTTGCTGCGAGTAAGCATACAACAATGCTGGAACAATGGTGAGAGTTAGGTACAAATATAAAAATACTTACAAAAAGAATGATTATTCACAGTTTTTACAAATCAACTCAAAACTTAAAAGGAATAAACAACCGTGCTCCCCAGCAATGGCGCCAGAAATTTTGTTAACCTTTTTATGGTGCTGGAAAGGATTAACTCGTTTCAGTATAGTGACTATATGTGTATCGTCTACAGGGAGCACTTGAATTTATTCGATTAAGAGCTAAGTTGATAGGATGTTCAAAAACATAGTAGGTTGTGAATGGAAAATAAAATAAACGCTTGGTAAAGAGATAAAGAAATAAAATAACAATTCACCTGGGATTGAGTTTCATTACTTAACCTTGTTTCTTTCAATAGAAGTTAAATATTATAAGAAAAGATGCATACTCAATGTCACAAGTGCAAATCTCTTTGATCACTTGATTTTAAGACACTAGTCTCTAGAGCCCAATCTCTAGAGCCCAATCTCTTGGCACTCTAGGTACCAAGTCTTGCATTAAGCAGAGTACTAAGGCAATCACAAGTATTCCATCTATCTCTAGACTAGAAGGTTTTATGAGAGTTTTTCTCGAAATCCATTTATAAATCAGTTTCTCAACTGCGCAAATAAACTAACACATGGAAAAGGTGATCAAGCTTAAACCAAGAAAAGAAGAACAGAAGAAAAACTCCATTTCATATATAATATAAAACTAGTAATTGAAAGAAACAAGAGACGAAGTAATTACATTCAATCCCGGCGGAAAGCTTAGCCTAGCAAGTCCATGAACTTCAAGAACTAAACCTAAGAGTGTTAGAACTCTGACTAAAGTACTACACTTTTTGGTTTATTTCTGTACAATTCAATATATCTCCTAACTTCTGAAGGGCTGTATTTATAGGTGTTTTGGGCTGGGGTCTGGCGCTCGAGCGCCCTCCTGGCGCTTGAGCGCTGGCCTGACACGTGCTAGTTAATGAGCTTAATTGTCTGGTTAATGCGTTTGGCGCTCGAGCCCTGGTGTGGTGCTCGAGCGCCAGGCTCATAACTCAGGCAGAAAGGATCCAATGCTCAACGTATTCTGGCGCTCGAGCCTTAGTGTGGCGCTCGAGCGCCAGACTCATAAATCTGGCAGAAGGGATCCTATGTTCCTCAGCTTCCAGCACTTGAGCCTTGGTATGGCGCTCGAGCGCTGGCCTCTTATATGCTCCAGCAACTTGATTTTCTTATTTTGCTTTCCAAAAACACCTGAAAATACATTTCTAAAGTTAAAAAAATTTATTATTACCATTTATTTACTCTTAAACTCACAAAGTAAGGAATAGAGATGAAATTTTGCATAGAAACATGTTATTTCTTGAGAAGATAAGTGCAAATCCTTTATTATATAAACACAGTAATTTGCACTTATCAGCTACCCCTAAGGATGAATATCCCATGCTAGTGGATGATATGATGATCGACTCCGCAGCAGGAAATGAGATTCTAAGTTTTATGGATGGGTATTCAGGCTATAACTAGATATTTATTGCAGAGGAAGATGCTCCTAAGATTGGATTCAGATGCTCAGGTGCAATTGGCACATATGAATGGGTAATGATGCCTTTTGGATTAAAGAATGATGGGGCAACTTATCAGAGGGCAATGAATTTAATCTTTCATGACCATATAGGAAAATTAATGCAAGTCTATATTGATGATGTTGTAGTCAAATCACCAGCTAAAGAAGAACATTTAAAAGATCTCAAAGTAGCTTTTGAGAAAATGAGAAAATTTGGTCTCAAAATGAATACTCTAAATTGTGGATTCGGAGTTGCTGTTGGAAAATTCTTATGATTCTTAGTCAAAAAGAATGGAATTGAGATAGACAAGAATAAAGCTCAAGCTATTTTCAATACTAATCCTCCAAGAAACAAGAAACAGTTACAATCTCTCCTTGGGAAGATAAAATTTTCTTAGAAGATTCATTTCAAATCTGTCTGGAAAGGTAAAAGTTTTCTCCCCATTGCTGAAGTTAGAGAAGGAAGAAGTTTTCAAATGGGACAAAAAACATCAAGAGACCTTTGACCAAATCAAAGAATATTTGTCAAATCCTCTAGTTTTAACTCCACCAAGACCAGGTTTTCCTTTAAAGCTCTATATATCTGCTTTAGATGACACAATAGGTAGTATGCTTTGTCAAGAATATTATGACGGAATAGGATGAGTAGTATATTACCTCAGTAGAGTTTTAAATGATGCTGAAACTAGATATAGCTTCATAGAAAAACTCTATTTGTCTTTATACTTTTCCTGCACCAAGTTAAAATATTACATGAAGCCATTCAAAATCCAAGTGGTGTCACAGTATAATGTTATTAATCATATGTGATTAAAACCTATACTTCACAACAGGATTATGAAGTGGTCCTTAGTGTTAACAGAGTTTTCTTTCAAGTATGTACCTATGAAAGAGGTAAATGGTCAAGGGTTAGCAAATTTTGTGGTCAACCATAAAATGAAAGAAGTTGAAATCTTGTCAGAGATTGAATATCACTTTGTTGGCCTAAAATCATGGGTTATGTATTTTTATGGATCAAAGCATAGAGAAGGAGATGGTATTGGTATTTTGATTGTCTCTCCTACAAGAATCCCTACCAAATTATTTTATGAGGTAGAGAAAAACAAAACGAACAATGAGGTCGAGTATGAAGCCTTAATAGTAGGTTTGCAATTGCTGATAACTCTTAAAGCCAGAAATGTTTTGGTCAAAGGAGATTCTCAATTGGTGATCAAACAATTAATTGGTCAATATAATTGCCTTAACTCAAATATGATGACTTGTTTTTATGAGGCACTTTCATTAATAAGGTGGTTCGATGATGTATCTTTCGAGTATATCCCTCGACTAAAAAATGAAGTGGCTAATGAATTACCTCAAAAGGAATTAGGGTACAAGCTTTCGGTTGCAAACCTTGAGGCGTTATGTACATTGAATCAGAGGCTACCTCTGGAAAGAATGGATGTCTATAACATTGCTATTATTAATGAAGATTGGAGACAGCCACAAGTTGAATACTTAGAGGATCCTAATCTCGATGTGGATAAGAAGACTAAGTTAAGAGCCCTCAATTATGTGGTTTGTTGCGGAGATCTATTCAGAAAGAGTTTTGATGGGACTCTATTACGATGCTTGGGAAAATCAGAAGCTCGATTATCTAAGGCAGAAGTCCATGATGGTATTTGTGGAGCCCATCAAGCTGGTGGGAAGATGAAATGGATATTGAGCAGATATAAATATTATTGGCCGACTATGGTCAAAGATTGTTTTCAATATGCTAAGTGTTGTGAAAATTGCCAAGTCCATGGGAAAATTCAACATGTACCTACGAGTGAGTTACATTCAATCATCAAGCCATGGCCTTTTAGAGGTTGGGCTTTAGACATTATTGGCCAAATTCATCCTCCGTCTTCTAAGGAACATCAATATATATTGGTTGGAGTAGATTATTTTACGAAGTGGGTTGAAGCACTTCCATTTAAAATGATTGACCAACAAGATGTTATTAACTTCATTGAAGAACAGATCACTTAGAGGTTTGGTATTCCTAAAACCATTACTACTAATCAAGGATCTATTTTCGTTGGTCCGAAAGTAGCTGAATATGCTAGAGAAATGAGGATTAAAATGCTTAATTATACTCTGTATTATGCACAAGAAAATGGTAAAGTTGAGGCCATGGATAATATAATCATCTCTTTGATCAAAAAGCATATAGGCAAAATGCCAAGATCATGGCATGAAACTTTGCCTCAAATTCTCTAGGCTTATAGGAATTCTCCAAGAAAATCAACTGGAGTTTCTCCTTATCGATTAACTTATGGACATGATTCAGTCCTTCCAGTCGAAATAAATTTAACTTCAGTCAGAGTTCAGAGAAAAAGTGATCTTCCAAGTGAGGATTATTAGGCAATTATGTTTGATGATTTAGATCAATTAGATGAAGAAACGCTTTTTGCTTGTGAAAATGTTATTAGACAAAAAGAAAAGATTGCTAAGTTTTATAACAAAACAGTCAAAGCCAAAATCTTTTCAGAGAATGATTAAGTGTGGAAAGGAATATTACCAATAGACACTAAATCAAAAGCCTTTGGGAAATGATCTCCAAACTTGGAAGGACCCTTTAAAATGGTGAAAGTTCTATAAAATAATGCTTATCAGATTAAAGAGGTCGAAGGAGATCAGTTCATTCATTCAATATATGGAAAATATCTTAAGAAGTACAGGCCTTCTATTTATCAAATTCAAGATTGAAAGTATGACAAGAAAGCAAGCTGATAATAGTAGAGAGTGAAATTATCTTATATTGATGAAATAAAAAATTACATCAACAAGACTAATCAAAATTACATGAATTTAAAAGGCAGAAATCAAAAAGGTGGATTATTCATCATGAGGGAATGCTTTCTCTTCAATTCATCCATCTGAGAGAGTATGCTGGCAGGTTTGGTGTTGGCTAGGTCGAAGTCGTAGGTAAGATCAGAATAATGGTTAACAACTCTTTGACATTCACCCTCGACCTTATCTTTTTCAGCAGCAAGTTCTCTCAATTCCATAATTTTTCCCTCCTTTAGAGCTTGCCATTTGGCAATTTCTGCCTCAGCAGCAGCTACATCATTCTTTCATTCGGCAAGCTTGGCTTCATAGTCCTCCATCACCTAGCTTTTTTAGCAAGATTTCCTTTTAGGTCAACAATGACTTGGTTGAGTTTTGACTTCTTATGCTCTGCTTCAATAAAACTACCCTTCATTTAGAGCATATTTCAAAGGTTTGTTTGAAATCTACTAGCCCAGGATGTGTGGACATAACATCTTCTTTCTCCAATTCGACAAGAAGGGATTAGACTTTGCTTACTATCAAATGATCATTGATGATAAAGTCCAAGGAATTGATCAGAACTAAATTCCTGAAATCATTCAAGAGCTTATCCACTGAAGGAATGCTGAGATATGAGTGACAGAAATAGAGGCTTTCCTAGTCTAATTAGAAGAAGCAAAAGTTTCTGACTTCAGGATGATGGCAAGAGCATCCTTCCAAAGAAATAGAGGTTCTTGTGAAAATTAATTTCATCAATAAAAGTGTAGGGATAGGTTTTTATTAATGAACCACTTTTAAAAAGGGAATTCTTATTGCGTAACAACTCTTTCACCGTTTAAAGGGATTTAATCGATAAAGTTTTGCTATAG
This sequence comes from Cyamopsis tetragonoloba, assembly GCA_037177725.1. Lineage (NCBI taxonomy): Eukaryota > Viridiplantae > Streptophyta > Magnoliopsida > Fabales > Fabaceae > Cyamopsis > Cyamopsis tetragonoloba. Next base: position 20,596,144 of record CM074120.1, on the reverse strand, counting down.
AATCTGACAAACGAGGGATTTTTGTCAGTGGTTTTTATCCTTGGCCATTCAATTAACATAATAAGTTTTTAAATTTTGGGAATAATCATTAGTACAGTGAAATCCAAGCCCAAGTGTTCTCACAAATCGTTTTTATCACTTTTTACGTTACGAGCACTTGTTTTACCATTCAATTCAATTCAAAACCTTTTGAAAACTTTGCCCAATGTCTTATTTTGGCACTAAATTGTTCTGTAGTTGCTCCCTGAGGATAATAATTTGTTTTCCCACTATATTGAAACAAGTTAGTATTTTAGTTCTCTAAAATACTTAACAAATTTCTGGCGCCGTTGCCGGGGAGCACAGTGATCAATTTAATCTCGGTTGGATATTTGGGTTGTGAATAGCTTTTTATTCTTGTACATATAATTTTAGTTTTACTTTTATCTGATATCTTATATATTTTCTTTTTATTTTTTGTTTTTCGTTTTTCTGTTTTCTTAACCCTTACCTATCTTTTGTTATTTTTGTCTTCTTTTTACTCTCTACACTAACCCATGTTCTAATGATCTAAGCGAGACACCATTTATTTCAATATCATGCCTCACGAGCAGGTAGTGTCGTATTGGAATACTCAACATTGGAAAGGTAATTGTTCTAACCCATCTTTTCAATCCAATTTTACTAATAATTCTTCTTTGGGTTGGAGTAGTTATCAAAATACAGGTGCATGGAGCCCTCCATCCTCTCCTTCGTATGGGCATATTACTAGACTCGATAAAGCTTTGGCAGAGTTCTTGCAAGCATCGTCGAGTCATCAAGATCAATATACTTTAAATCCTCAAATCCCTACATGGCCTAAATCAGCTACAAAACTTGAGGCTACCTTGGAAGAGTTTCTACCATCATCTTTGGATCATGAGAAATCTATGGAAACTACTCAGAAGAATATTGAATCTTCTTTGCATAATAATGAGACTCACATTGGGCAGATGACGAAACAAATATCGAAATTGAGCGCTAGTCCCCTCTCATGCAATAATCAAAGAATCCCCAAGGAGCAATGCAAAACTATTACCGCATGGAGTGGTGATGTAATTGAAGATGGGATTAGTTATAATTTGATGATAGAAGAGGAAGAATTCGAGAGAGATGAAAAGGAGGGAGAGAAAAAAGAGAGTGAGGAAGAAAATGAGGTAGGAGTTGAAAATTCAGAGAGTTTTGTACATATGGAAAATCAGGAAATTGAGAAGAAAGAAATTGTGAGAGAGGATGCGGACTTGAGGGTGAGAGTTGAAATTTTTAAACGTGATGATCCAATTCACCTTCCGGTCCTTATAAAGAATAATGAGCACGAATATTGTGAAGAAGTGTGTGGGAAGTTGGTTCTCGCACCAATGCCTACTCTTAATACTGATGTGAAGAGTCAAGAGGTGAAGAAGAATGAAAAAGTGCATCTCAATGTATTTCCAACACCATTTGATGATGGGAAGCCTAAGGTGAAGATACGTGATGTGACGTTGAACGGGGATTCTACTCCGTATGTTTATCATCCTAAGCCAACTTGGCCTCATGGAAGAATTTTATTGGAGAAGCAATTTGGAGGTGGACTCAAATTGGAAGGGAGGAGATATTCTTCTCTTGCATGTCTCAAGCCACCTTGAACTTTAAAGTTGTAGGCGTCGAGCTTACGACATTAAACAAGCGCTTGTTGGGAGGCAACCAAATATTTATTGCTTTTATTATTAATTATTATTAAGATTGAGTCTTAGGAGTTTATAATTGAGTCTTATAATCTTGATGTGTTATGCGCTTACTAACTATTGCTCTTACTTGAGGTTTTACCTCCTATTATTTTCTAATTTATTTCTTGCAGGACACCCCGACGATTCTTATCGTTGTCAGTGATGGCCTAGGGTCAGGCCTAATTTTCAGGGGGAAGCAAGACCAGTTGGAACTAATAGTGCACTTGGAGCAAGGTTAGAGGGAATTGTTTACCATCAGGTTGTATTGCTCTTTTCTTTACTCTTAACTCATTTCATTTTTCTTTTTAATTAGGATTGGTAATTAGAACTTAAGATTTAGGAAATAAAATTACCTAAGGTTGGTTTTTGAGGAATTTGATTGTATGTCTTGAGTGTGAGTCTGAAAAAGATTTTGAAATGAGTTATATGATGTGTTTCAAATGCTTAATTGAATTCGTGATTTCTTGCATGATTGGTGTGATTGAATGAGGGGGGCAATTAATTGACTTGGTTAAGGGAATTTTATGCCTAAAATCCTTTTGAGTGTGTGATCCTAAATGCATTATATTTATATGTTTTGAGAGTCTTTACTTGGTTTATCTCCTCTAATTTTGCATGAATTTCTAAAATTGCCATTAAGCATGTTAAACATAAAAATGATAGAGGCATAGTTTTGATTATTGATATTGAGCTAGAGCCAAAAAGCCAACCCTTGTTTTTTTGATTGAATATCCTATTTTTGGTACCCACTTTGGGCCTTAAAGTTAATGAATCTTTCAAAATTTATACCTTAACCATCATGACATTTTTATTTCCAACCTTTATTAAGATGGATCATTAGTGTATGCATACTAAGTGAGGTACATTGGTTTAATTGTGGTTAGAATTAAAAGAAAAGCTCATGGGTTTCCTTACTTAAAAGAAAGAAAAATTTAGGCATGCCTTGTGAAAAATAAAGATGCTCTCATGTATAAAAAAATGTTAATGAAAAGAGTTGGAAAGAAAATGAAAGAAAGTTGAACAAGGATGCCCAAAAAAAAAGAATAAATGTGTCATGAAGAATGAGGAAATTCTAAAGTTGTGGTGTAGCTCCAATTTGGTTGTGCTTATGGTATATGAGTGAGAGTGTTAGTATGCTTGTATTAATGCTCTATCTTATTTTGTTTACTAGAAAAACCAAATTTTCTTGTAGCCAAGTCACATAATAACCTTAATAAAAAGACCTTTGATTTTTGTTTTGCATGTGTACATGGTTTGATTGTGAAATGAATTGCAAAATCTAAGTTGGGGAGACTTAGGGAGGAGTAGAGCGAAACACATACCTTGTGAGAATTGAGAGTCTATTCCCCTGGCTAATTGATTGTTGTTCCTCCCACTTTGTTGTACTTTGAGCGCTTAAGAATCTTGTTTTCAACTGGGGTTTGGGGCCATCATATATACTCATCGATTGATCTCTTTTGATGCTCTAACGATTGATGAATGTTAGATTTTTCTTGAACCGAACTCAGGTACGTAGCTAGGATTTTTAATTAAGTGTTGATTTGCTATCTTGCTTGATGACAAGCAAGAATCTAAGTTCGGGGGAGTTTGATAATGGATAATTATGAAACTATTTTGTGGATAATTTGAATATATTTTAAACGATATTATGTTTATCTTTTAATTAAATTCCCTTAAATTTAGTAAATTCAATACTTATCTTAATTTGAGAGAGAGTTGGTTGATTATTTGAGTTTCATCCTTATCTTATGGGCTGATATAGATAAGATTTGATCCCTAAATTATTGGATTGTACGTAATTAGATAAAAGTACAGAAAATAAGGGTGAAGAAAAAGGAAAAAAGATCCGAAGAAACCTTATCTGATATTAGCAAAGATAAACCACTTGGGATCTCTTTAAAAAGCCTCATTCACTAGGAGCTAGGGGAGCCGTCTCGGCACGAAAATTAGGTTTTTAGAAAGAGAAAGTGAGACATTGAAAGATCTATGTTCATCCTTTCTTATATGACTTTTGCTTTTTACGTAGAGATGGTAGCTTAAAACCCTTTACTTGGGATTGATGTAACTTGCTGTGTGAATTCTCAAACTCAGGTTCTTATTTATGTTAAATTGATTGGTTTTCTTTTTTCTATTTAATTTAGAGTTCAAATCACCTTCCTTCTCTCGTTCTAACTTTTCTTATTGAATGGAAATTTAATGTGAAAAGAGGTTCTTGTGAAAAGGAATTTCACCAATAAAAGTCTAGGGATAGGTTTTTATTGATGAACCATTTTTAAAAAGGGAATTCTTATTGCGTAACAACTCTTTCACCGTTTAAAGGAATTTAATCGATAAAGTTTTGCTATAGAATCTGGCAAACGAGGGATGTTTGTCAGTGGTTTTTATCCTTGGCCATTCAATTAACATAATAAGTTGTTAAATTTTGGGAATAATCATCAGTATAGTGAAATCCAAGTCCAAGTGTTCTTACAAATCGTTTTTACTACTTTTTACCTTACGAGCACTTGTTCTTACAAAACCTTTTGAAAACTTCGCCCAATGTCTTATATTGGCACTAAATTGTTCTGTAGTTGCTCCCTGATGACGATAACTGGTTTTCCCACTATATTGAAACGAGTTAGTATTTTAGTTCTCTAAAATACTTACAAATTTTTTAAGTATTTTAGAGACCTAAAATACTAATGCATTACAATATAGTGGGAAAACAAGTTATCGTCCCGATGGAGCAACTCTAGAACAATTTAGTTAAATTAGAAAATGTTTGGGTGATATTTTTATAAAGAATTAAGTTGATTTGAATGGTAAAATAAGTGTTTGTAAGTGTAAAAAGGTGCTCATAATGTAAAAAATGTTAAAACAATTTATAACAACACTTGGGTTTGGATTTTACTATACTAATGATTATTCCCAAATCTTAAGAACTTATTATGTTAATTGAATGGTCAAGGATAAAAACCACTGACAAAATCCCTCATTTTCCAGATTCTATGGCAAAACTATATCAATTAAATCTCTTTAAACGGTAAAAGAGTTACCACGCTATAAGAATTCCCTTTCTAAAAGTGGTTCATAAATGAAAACTATCCCTAGACTTTCATTTATGAAATTCCTATTCACAAAACCTCTTTTCACATTAAATTCCCATTTAATAAGAAAAGTTAGAAGGAGAGAAGAAAGGTGATTAAGCTTTCAACTCTAAAATAAACAGAGAAAAGAAAACCTATCAATTAACATAAACAAGAACCTGAGTTTGAGAATTCACACAGCAAGTTACATCTAATCCAAAGTAAAGGGTTTTAAGCTAGCATCTCTACGTAAAAAACAAAAGCTATATAAGAAAAGATGACCATAGATCTCTCAATGTCTCATTTTCTCTTCCTAAAAACCTAAATTTCGTGCAGAAATGGCCCCCTAGCTCCTAGTGAATGAGGCTTTTTAAAGAGATCCCAAGTGGTTTATCTTTGCTAATATCAGATAAGGTTTCTTCAGATCTTTTTTCCTTTTTCTTCACCCTTATCTTCTGTGCTTTTATCTAATTACCTGCAATCCAATAATTTAGGGATAAAATCTTATCTATATCAGTCCACAAGATAAGGATCAAACTCAAATAATCAACCAACTCTCTCTCAAATTAAGATAAGTATTGAATTTACTAAATTTAAGGGAATTTAATAATAAGATAAACATAATATCATTTAAAATATATTCAAATTATCCACAAAATAGTTTAATAATTATCCATTATCAGCACGCAAATTCTGGGTAAAAAGGAGGTGTTCTTGCACTTTTTTATGATTTATGATAAGGAATGGAAGGGAAACAACTGTAATCACACCACTTGGGGAAGGCTAAACACACAAAGGGGTGGAAACCTTTGATAAGCCAAGTGAATTCTTGAATCACTCAAGAACCAAAAAGGAGAATCACTCACAAGATATATTTTTCACCAAACATAGGTTGATTACAATGGATTTGCTCATGGCTATATATAGCCTAAGGCCATGGCTTTTGGTCTACATTAGTGGATTATTTAGTGGCCAACTAAAGACCACCACTAATCTTTCCACTATCTCTCCATTAAGATGACAATTAAGGCAACTAAAAAGTCACCTAAAGTCCTCTCCAAAGTGGTGCATATGCAATGTGATGTCATCCTAATGACATCATCTTTTTGTCACCTTATTTGGAATTTATTACATTGAAACAAAAACTATAAATTGAGCCCATTAGTTGATCAATCCAAAGCACAATTTTGGACAGCCAACTTACATCAAATTGGGCCTTATTTTAACTTAGATAAAATTAAAGTACTAAAGTTAAAGGGTGAGAGAGATTGAGACCACCCAATTTTTGAAATTCCACCATCCCTTTATATATAAGAATCATAAATCTATATATTAAAAAGGATGGTGCCACTCCCAATAGGGATGGTGCTGATCCCTTCCACCAAGTTAAAACGCCCCCTTGGGATCATATCACTCAGCTTCAAAGATCAAAAGCTCTTTTTGTGAAAAACCAAAGAAAAAGAATGAAGTGAGTCATGAGAAGAGTAAGTTCATGGCCAATGAGGGATCTAAAACCTCTCCAAAAGAGAAACTTCCACATAACAAGGCCTCCAAGGTTGAAAAGGCTGCTTGTGAAAACTCTTTGAACACACCTCAACAATCATTCTCTAACTTTCATTGTGTCTTTATGGATACAAGTTGTACCTTACCAGTGATTTTCCACAATTCTATAGGTGGAAAGTTAGAGAAAAGATTGTTGGAAGAATTAAGAGAAAAAATGATGGGTTCTGGGAAGGAAATTGAGAAAGTGAAAAAGGAGCATTACTCTCCCTTTGTGGAGAACAAGTGTGTTGGCAAGAATGTTGCTTGTGTGGAAGGGCCCAACATGATTGGAAGGCCACAAGTTTGGTGAAAAATTCTAAGAAAGCCATTGGATATTCTTGTAGATCACCTATGGAATTGGCACATGGCAAAGGAAACCAAACTTTTGTGAATAACTTTGATGGATCCTTTGGCCATGGCTTTAGACCTCCATGAAGTGACATATGCATCAAGCTAAGAGACGTTAAACAAAGCGCTTCCGGGAGGCAACCCGTGTTGTTTCATTCATTTCATTTGCTTAAAAGAAAAAAAAAAGAATAAATAAGAGTACCATTCCTAGCATCTTTTTTGTGATTTGAAAACTTAACTCTTTGGATAAATTGAGTTTAAGGTGCAGGTGTTGAAGGCCAAGCAATCCATGAAGAAGTAAGTGCAAGGTAAACTTACTTTAGCACACTTAAATCAAGCAATTTGAAGCTTAATCTAAGGGTGAGCACGCCATCAGAGCGTGAGCAATTTTTTTGGACAACATTGCACCATAAGCCTAGCGTGAGCATGCCCAAACTCGTGAGCACGCGCTCTCCAAGAACCAAGGTTCCCCTTGCCACGCGTGAGCACGCCACTACGGCGTGAGCAGTTTTTTGGGGCAGCAACACACCTCAACTCACGCGTGAGCACGCCCAAATTTGGCGTGAGCACGCACTACTCAGCATAAGCAAGTGCTCTCCCACGCGTGAGCACTCTATAAATGGACCTTCTCACTCACACACACTCTTCATTTCTCATATTCTCTCATCTTCTAACACCCACACACTCAACCTAACTCTCAATCCTCTCCAAATCAAGCTATTTCACTCACATTCTACACATTCTTCTTCTACATTTCACTAATTCCTCATCTATTACACTAATCTTCACTTGGGTCACCTTGATTCTCACTTGAATTGGTGAATACCCAACTTCAAGATCCAAAGGTAACACTTGAATCTCTTTATTTATCATGCATTTATGAGTTAAATTGTGATTATCTTTACTTGTATGAGCTTGATACACTTGATTATGAGAGATTTGAGTCTTGATTTCATGATTTTGGAGATTTTTGGGGTTGTTGGGAAAATTGATGAATCTTGTGTTGTTGAGCAATTTGTTGCATCAATGTGGAATTAAGATGTTGATTGATATTCTATTTGACATATTTGAAAGATTTTATGCTTGATTTGTGAGAATGAAGTGTTGATTCATGAACTTGATCTATGCACACTAGGTGTTTGTCAAAAGTCCCCAATGAACAAAACATGAAAATGTGCTTTGAATGCTTGTGCTTTGAACTTGACTTGTGTTTTTTTTGATTAAAATACAAATCTTTGAGCTTATTAGCATTGATTTAGCACAAACCCTTGCATTTTCACAAGTCATGTGATTTATGGACTTTTGTGGCACTTGGTTGAGCACCCACATCAACACTTCCCTAACACTTTCCTTGAGATATTTTTTTTAGGAAATGGAAGGAAAGGCATCCAGCAAAAGGTTCAAGACCACTGCTAGTATGAGAGCGGCTAGAAATCCAAAAGTCCCAAAAGCATCCAACACCAACACAAGGCCAAGGTTTGAAAATCACCGGTTCCGAACGGAAGAAAACGAAGCTATCTTCAAGACCTCAATGTCTAGGAGAGGAGTTCTAAAGGAAAGGAAAATTATCATAACTGAGGAATATTGCTTCCCTAATATCACGGGAGAGAGGGAGACCAATGATGCTTGTTTAACGGTTTACAATGCTCTCAAAAGGATAAAGTGGAAGGGTTTATGCTCTGTGGAAGGTCCAGCATATGAGGAGCTTGGGATGGAATTCTATTCCAATCTCAAGATCAATGATGATGACCCATTAAGAAGTACACTTCATTTTTGAGAGGTAAAGAAATCTCTTTCCATCCTCATTTTATTAATGAAATGATCAACACCTCCATAGCACCTCAAACTACATGTGAGTTGGAGAAGCTAATGCATTGGATGCTAGACATGGAAGAAATCAACAAAGTTCTTTGCAATGATCAAGGTGAATGGACCATGGATGCCCGAAATGAATTAGCCTAGCACATGGATAAGAAGTACTTTACTCTCGAAGCAAAGCTATGGTGCTCACTAGTCCAAGGGGTGCTCATTCCCATCAACCATTCCAACACGATCACTAAAAAGAGGCTTCTATGTACTTATGTATTGATGAAGCAGCTGCCCATTAATGTGGGGTTGACAATTAGCATCGATATCCTGGATTGTAGGAGGACAACCGCCTCCTTAAATTACGGAATCATCATCACACGCCTATGTGCTTCGCAAGGAGTAAGGATTGAACCAAGAGAGCTAAAGGAAGCCAAAGGATATGGTCCCATTGATAAATCCTTTTTCTATAGGTATATTTTCAACTCTTATGGGAGCCAACATCATGGACGACCACTTCCTAGCTCATCTCCAAGACTCACGGTGGATCCTCCTACGGCCGCTTACTATGATGTATCACCTACGGTCGAGGCTTGTTTGACTAGGGACTTCGAGACACTCTCAATGGATGAGAAGCTCAATGTCATGAACCATAAGATGGAGGTAGACCATGTAAATGATAGGGAGATGAAAGCTCTTATGATGAGAAATGTGTGCTTAGAACCATTTTGGAGGTTGATGGGTGCCAAACAAGGAATCAACATGGAAAAGGGTGCTCCCACGCCATTTACGCAAGAAGAGTACACCCAGGCCAACTGTTTCTATGAGTATGGGTCCGGTAGTTCCAAGGGGAAGGAGAAGGTGGTGGAAGAGGAAGATGATGAGGAAAAGGAAGAGGAGGATGATGACAACATGGATGGTGGATGGTAGTAGTAGTAGTTAGTAGTTGTTTGGAATAAATTGTAATTTTTCTTGTTTCTCTTGTATTTTAGTATTTTGTATCTTTTGTATTTGTTTGTGCCTTGTGTTTGTTGTTTTGTAGCTTTGGAGTATAACTCTAAAAGAATTGTATAATGGACCCTTGTGGCAAACCTCAAAGATGCTTGGAAGTGATCCTCAAAGGGAGTTCTTCTTAACCCTTCTTTTTTAAATCTTTGATTAGATTGGTTATTTGATGGACTTCTAGACTTGTTGATTTTTCTAAGCGATTGTGAAGTGGCATAGCATCAATTCTTGTTTCTAGTAAAGATGAATTTTGTGACCTAGGCACTTAGAATTGAGATATGATCTCCATTTGATAGTTTGCATGCTCTTGATATGTTTGACAAGTGTTTGTTGACAAGTATGTGCTTTAGTGAGAATTAATAGGCTTGTGGCATGTTTCATGTGGATTAGCAATGTGTTACATTCATGCAACCTAGGTGAGGATTTTGAGCCTCCTACATGTTTCTTATCATGAGTGTTCATTATGTGGAGGTGTGCTCTTGAATTTGATTTTGCCCTTTGTTGAGATTGCTATTCACATGCTAGGATTAACATGATAGAGGCACTTTTGTTGTGTTAACCCTAAGCCAAATGAAGCCTTGTCCCTTACACTATCCTCTTTGAGCCTTGATTTGCCCTCCATTTCTTGATTTTTAGCTCATTACAAGCCAAGTAAGTGAAAAACCATTTGTCCCTACCATGTACAAATATAGACCATTGGTTATGCACTTGGGGTAGAGTTTTCTTCTAAGTTTGGGGTTGTTTTTGCCTGGGGAACCGACCAATTCCCTAAGTTTGGGGTCCCGGTTGTTTTTGCTTAGAAGTTGATTCTATAGGTTTTGGTTTGGGGTGCATTGTGAGCTTGACTTGAGGACAAGTCAAATTTCTAAGTTTGGGGTGGGCAACACTTTGTGTTTGTGTTGTTTCTGTGTTTGTGTTAGGATAGACCATCATGCATGCATTCATTCATTCATCTTGCATTTTCCACTTGTGTTCCATCTTGTGACACTAGGTACCAACAAAGGCAAAGCTACAAAGAAAAGAAAGAAAGCAAAGGTACAAAGAAAAAAAAAAGAGGCATACCCAAAATTTGAAATTTTTTTTTTGAGAAAAACAAAGAAAAAGAAACAAAGTGAAAAGGAAAGTTTGGAAAAGAGGTTGGAAAATAAATAAATAAGAGTTGATACTCTAGTATTGTTTTTGTGTTTTGTGTTGTTGTTTTCCTCTTTTTCCATCCCTTGTATCCCTTCCATCAAAAAATTTGCTGTTAGAGTCTAGGATTCCATGCATTCCATTGTTCATTTGTGTATGTGGTTTAGCTAGTATCCTTTCGTATTTCACCTACCTCACCTAAGCCCCATTACAACCATATGAAGACCTCTTGATTTGTCCTAGGGATGTGAATTCTAGTGGTGGAGACTTAGAGGGAAATCTAAAATTTGAAGATTCCACACCTCACATAATTGATTTGAGTGCATTGATTCTATGCCTAAACACTTGAGTGATGAGTGACATACACTTTATCCTTGTGAGGATTGTTGATGCATGATTTGTGCCACATTCCTAGTTGATTGCTTTGTTTCATATCTTGTCAACTTGTGCTTTGATGACATGAGGAAGTGTCTGACTTTCTATGGAGATGCATGCATGATTTTAAGGGGTATAGGTGCTTGAGGAGTCTTGAATGAAGCATAGGATGGATGCTATGCCAATCGTTTTGCCCCTTGGTTTGATTTTATATTTGCTTGGGGACAAACAAAAGATAAGTTTGGGGTTGTGATAAGTGTTCACTTATCTATGTTTTAGGGGTTATCTTCACCTTGTTTTTAGTGTAGTTCAATGTTTTGAAGCATGAAAACTATGGGAAATTGCTCATTTGTTGGAATGTTTTGGTTTAGGATAGACTTTTTATTTTTGTAGTGTTTTCTTAATAAATTCCCACGTTTTGATCCTTATTTTGTTGATTTGTTGACATTCTAGGATCAAGAGTTGGAGATGATTAAAGAACCAAGCAAGGAAAGAGCCATAAAGCTTGAAGATAAGTGAACTAAGTAAGGAACCACCCAATCCAAGGGTGCTCACGCTCATTCATGAAGGAATTACACCTATTTTGAGGGTGCTCACGCTCAAGAGGAAGTTGCCGACGCTTGAATGGAAATAGCTCTCGGGAACTAGAGCGTGAGCACGCCCAAATATTGCGTGAGCACGCGCCCTGGAGAATGGAAGCAACTGAAGAGCGCGTGAGCACGCCCAAATGCTGCGTGAGCACGCGCTACATGGAAGCAGGAAGAAAGAAAGCATCAAGCAGGGCAGTGTGAGCACGCCCAAATGCTGCGTGAGCACGCGTTGCCCTGGCTATATATAGCTGTAGTTAGTTATTTTTAGACATCCTTGGATCATTTCTCTGTTTTTAGCGCGATTCTCCTCTTTCTTCTCACTTCTCTTTGTTCTTGGAGTGTTCTTGAGCTCCGAAAAGGAATTGTGGAAGCAAGACTTTGAAGATCTCATGGATCCCTCCTATTCTTTGATTTTTCTCTCTTCTCTTATCTCTACTATGTTAGGCTAGATCTTTTTGGTTTGGGAATTGGGGATTTTGATTCCAAACTATGTAATTGAACCTAAGTTGTAATTCAATGTTCTTTCTTGTCAATTGAGTGATTACTTCTTCTCTTAATGCTTCTTCTTGGTTGATTATATTCAATTTTGGTGGGATTGCCTTCGACGTGAGTGCTACAGTTGAATTAATCAATTGGGATTTTGATCTAGATGCAATTAGGCAATAAGAAAATTGGTAATTGTATTGGAACTGTTGTAATTCACCATAATATTGCATGATTCTAGGAATATAACTTGTAGGTTGTGAGGTTTTGTTCAAAATCCACTTCTTTCTTGTTTTCTCTAAAATTGGCCTAAGGAATTAAGGGGTTTTAGTTAAAACAAAGGGGCTAACAATCTAGAAATAGACTTAGCCTATAATTGTGGATTAATACCTTCAATTGACGAGATTGGACTTGAATGAAACTCAGGGGATAATTACATATGGGAAGGATCAATTGAACCATGACCCTAACCTCTTCTTTCTTTGATTCTTTACCTTATTTTCATTACTTGCTGTATAATTCATGCATAATCACTATCAACACATGTTTTCAATTGTCCAATTAGTGAGAGTCTTGGGGATTTGATACTTTTACAACATAGTCCATGTGGATACGATACCCTTTTCACCTCTATTCTCTTTTAAACGAACTAGTGCACTTGCTAGCAAGGCCAATGCCTATCAGTTAGAACGTGCTTTTACAACATGAAGCACCATATTTTGTGTGCTAATGCGCCAAAATGCATGTGCGGACGCACTCAATCATTATTTCTCCTAGCTTGCACGTTTGAACGTGCTACTAACACCCTTGTGAATGCAAAAACTACATTGTGCTTCAACAATTTGCCTCTAATCTTTAAGTTTAAAAGTTCATTGTCTTGATCTTCCTCCTCTAAATCCTTCAACTAAACACAATGATAAAATAAAGGTTAAAAAGTAGCAAATTCCTAATAAAAAATAACTAATTCTACCATAATTCTAACTATTATGTAGAGTATATTCTGATTAAGAGTTTTCTAACTTTTCATGTCAGTTTCCTAGTAAAACACTACTAAAAACACTCAAAAAGACTCAATAAACACCACACTAATGGACACTTATCAACGAACCAAGATCTGGGTTTAGATGATACGAGATGAGTCATTTCAGCGATGTAATCTGCCAAGGCCTGGGCTTTAATGGAATGTATGGGCTTGTACGAAATTTCATATTCGGAAAGCCTTATTGGTTGATTGGTACGGACTAAGATGGGATGGCACTGAAAGTAGGGCCTTAGACTTTGAGATGCTATATGTAGAGTATATGCCAAGTTTTTTAGCTTTTGATAATTTAATTTTGGCCCTTGAAAAGCTTTTGACACAAAATATATTGGGCTTTTGTGCTTCTCTTCTTCCTTTATCAACATTGTGCTCAAAGCCTCGTCGAAAATAGAAAGATATAAAATAAAAGTTTTACCTGTGTTTGGCTTGGTCAATACCGGTGGGTGTGCCAAGGTATTCTTTGGCTCCAAGAATACATTTTCACAAGCTTCATCCCAGAGAAAGTCATCTTTGTTTTGTAGGGCCTTAAATAAAGGAAGCCATTTCTTGGCCGAGGTTGGTAGGAATCGTGATAACGCAACAATTCACTCTGTTAGCTGCTGAATTTCCTTTATATTTTTTGGACTTGTTATATCTAGGAAAGCTTTGCATTTATCCAGGTTTGCCTCAATGCCATAGCTTGTGAGCATGAAACCCAGGAACTTCCCTACTTCAACACCAAATATACATTTATCTGGGTTAAGACGTAAGTAGAACTTGTAAAGTTGCTGGAATTTCATCAAGGTCGAAAACTGATCACATGTTTCTCGGGTTTTAACGATTATGTCGCCTATATACACTTCCAATATTCTTCCTATTTTCTCCTTGAAAACTAGACTCATCATCTTCTGGTACATAGCTCCGGTATTTTTTAGGCCAAATGGCATGACGTTGTAATAGAAAACCCAAAATTAGGTAATGAATGTCGCTTTATCTTGATCATCCGAGTGCATTGGAATCTAGTTGAATCCCAAATACACATCCATAAATGACAAGTATTTGTATCCGACGGAATTATCAACTAGCTTGCCGATGCACGCTAAAGGGAAAGGATCTTTCGGGCAGGCTTATTCAAATATGTATAGTCGATACACATACGTCACTTTCCATTTGCTTTCTTTACCATTACCACTTTGGATACCCAATTTGCATACCGGATTTCTCTGATGAATCCAGCTTTTAGAAACTCTTTTACTTGCTTTTCAATTGCCTCGGCTCTCTTATGACTCATCTGCCTTTTCTTCTAGGCAACTGGGATGGCTCCAAGTTTTAAGGCCAACTTATGGTAGCAAACCTCAGGGTCTACACTTGGCATTTCAAAGGGTGACCAAGCAAATAAATTAATATTTTTCATAAGAATATCCACGAACCTGTTTCTGAGATCAGGGGGCAAAGTGGCCCAAATTTTGACAGTTTTGGATGGTTAGTCTCCTATCTGTACTGGCACCATGTCTCCTTTAGACTGAGGTCGCTGAAATTCAAAGTCGGCTCTTGGGTCAAAATTTAGCATTGATATTGATGTATCTTTTGAAGCTTCACGCCTCTGAAACTTCCTGTCTTGAGATGACGGAACCTCGAGTTGGATAGGAGCTTTGGTTATCTTCAAACTTTCATGGAAACATTCCCTAGCTTCAATTCCATTGCCATGATTAGTTACTACCACACCATGTTCACCCGAGATCTTCAAAGTGGAAACCACCACTCCCAAGGCATTGAACGCCAGGCGTCCCAGAATCGCATTGTATGCAGAAGGGCGTCTACCACCAAAAAATTCGCCGGGAATGTATGACGGCCTGGCTTATCACCGAAGGTACAAGTCAACTCTACATAGCCTTTTGGGTATATTGTATCTCCAGTGAAACCAATAAGGCTTTTATTATGCGGTATGAGGTCCTTCATGCCTAAACCCAACTTCTCAAAGAGGCTCCAAAGCATTATGTCTGCCGAACTTTCCTGATCAACGAATACAGTGCACTTTCAACCCATCAATTATCCCAGTTATAACCATAGGCCCATTGTCATGGCTTCTCTACAAGCATGTCAGCATAAGACAAAGATAAAGCAACATTCATGTTTGAGTTTACATGTGCACAATAGCCTGTTGCATCCTTGTGTCACTTATTGTTTCCTGAGATCCCTCCAGCAATGACATTAATTACTCCCCGATGTTGGGATCCCTCTCTCTTGGGTGCAGAAGGGGTTCGCCTCCTCTCTTGTTAAACATTCGGTTCTGCGATCGAGGTGAACAATCCCTCCTGTTATGATCTTGGGGTGAGTTTCACCTTTGCCTAGCTAGAGGATCACGAGAGTTTTGAACAAATTATCTCGACTTTCCTTTTCAAATGAGATGTTCTATGGCGTCTGATGGGGATGTTCATAACGGATCTAGTTCACTTGGGTTTCAATCTCCTTAAATGCTTGAAAGAGGAGCATAAAAGAAATGAACATAAGATATGGAGAAGAAAGAGGAGCATAGAAATTAAGACATGAATATAAAGAAAGCATAAATGGCGCAAAATAAAAGAATGGAGAAGAAGAAGAAGATGGAAGAATTAAAAGTAGGGAGCCACAAATTGCCTAGGCAATTTGATAATCCTTGTTTGATCGCCACAATGGACTTGATTCCATTGATAAGACCATTTGCCTCATGCTCAAAGAGCTATGAATTCAAGAGAGAAAAATGCTCTCACAAAAGGATTCAATCCAATTTCTATTATATCAAAAAAGTGTCTACAATGTGATTATTCAAGGCTATTTATAGAAGCCTTCCTTGCCTCTTACATCTGCACCTCACATGATCACTAAAAAGGCCTAAAACTAGCGCCTATTTTGCCCCTCCTGTGCGCATGAGATTGGTCAAGAATTGGACATACCTTGACCAATTGATACATGCCATGAAAATATAAAAAAGACTTCTAAAAATGTCATTTAACTAACAAGGCATTATTTATTACAAATCTTCACACTAAAATTATTAAAAGTAGAATTAAAAACTCCAAATTCTTCTAAGTGTTCCCCAAACATGATGCTAGTAGCAAATTCTTCAAGTCTCTTCTTTTTGCTCCTAGTCATAGGACCATCTACCCTTAATGCTTGTCCTCCAAAGTCCTTCAAGTTAGGGTCCACTCCTTTATTTCCATCATCCTCTCCTCCATAGAGAGGATTCGTCCTCGAATCCACTTTGGAATCACCTACATCAAAAAAAGAGAGATCACTTACATTGAAAGTGGAAGAAATATTATGCTCACCTCGCAAATCCACTTTGTAGGCATTCTCATTCACTTTCTCCAAAATTTGAAAAGGACCTCCACCTCTAGGATGAAGCTTAGATTTCCTTTCATTTGGGAACCTTTCCTTTCGAAAATGTACCCAAACCCAATCTCCCGGTGCAAAGTTCACGGCCTTTTTCTTCTTGTTGGCCAATCTCTCATAATGGGCTACTTGTTTTTCAATTTGCGCCTTCACCTTAGCATGTAGCTTCTTCACATAAGAAGCTTTAGCCTCACCATCTTTATGCAACAAAGAATTATCAAGAGGAATAGGCAACAAATCCAAAGGGGTTAGGGGGTTAAATCCATAAACAATTTCAAATGGTGAGTGCTTAGTAGTAGAGTGAGGCACCCTATTGTAAGCAAACTCAACAAAAGATAAGGACTCTTCCCAAGATTTCAAATTTTTAGAAACAAAAGATCTCAACAAAGTGCCCAAAGTTCTATTTACAACTTCCGTTTGTCCATCCGTTTGAGGATGACAAGTAGTGGAGAAAGACAACTTAGTACCAAGTTTGGCCCAAAGTGTTCTCCAAAAATGTGACAAGAATTTAGCATCCCTATCACTCACAATATTCAAGGGCACCCTATGCAATCTCACAATATTATCAAAAAACAAGTTAGCAACATGAGTAGCATCATCACATTTAGCACAAGGCACAAAATGAGCCATCTTGGAAAATCTATCAACAATAACAAAGATGCTATCTTTACCCCTCTTAGAGCGAGGCAAACCAAGAATAAAATCCATAGAAATATGAGTCTAAGGGGAATTAGGAATGGGGAGAGGGAGATACAAACCATTAGGCATAAGTCTAGACTTAGCCTTTTTACACACAATACACCTCTTACAATGCCGTTGCACATGAATGCGCATATGAGACCAATAAAATTTGGCATGTAAGATATCAAATGTTTTAGCCACTCCAAAGTGACCCATCAAGCCTCCTTCATGAGCTTCCACCACAAGCAAATACCTAAGAGAACCTTGAGGCACACAAAGCAAATTAGCCTTAAAAAGAAATCCCTCAACAAGATAATAGTCATCATGTGCCTTAATGATATTCTTGGCGGCCAACTCACATAAATCACCAAAAATAGGACCAAAATATTTATCACTAGCATACATGTCCTTTATAGAATCAAAACCAACAAAATGAGAATCAAGAGTGGAAAGGAGACTATATCTCCTAGATAAAGCATCGGCAACCTTGTTGGCCTTGCCTTGCTTATGCTTAATCACATATGAAAATTGTTCCAAAAATTCCACCCACTTAGCATGGCGCCTATTAAGCTTCCCTTGACCTTTAAGGTACTTGAGGGACTCATGGTCACTATGAATGACAAATTCCCTTGGGAGCAAATAATGTTGCCAAACTTGAAGCGCCCTAATCAAAGCATACAATTCTTTATCATAAGTGGGGTAATTAAGACAAGCACCACTCAACTTTTCACTAAAGTAGGCTATGGGGTGGCTTTCTTGAAGAAGAACAGCCCCTATACCTATATTTGAGGCATCACATTCCAATTCAAAGGATTTTTCAAAGTTAGGAAGAGCCAAGATGGGAGCGTTTGTCAACCTATCTTTCAAGGCGGCAAAAGCTTCCTCTTGTTTTTGTCCCCAATGGAATGTCACACCACTTTTCACCAATTCATTTAGAGGAGAAGCAATTGTGCTAAAATCCTTGACAAACCTCCTATAGAAGCTTGCCAAACCATGAAAACTCCTCACATCTTTCACACAAGTAGGTCGCGGCCATTCAAGGATAGCCTTAACCTTTTCATCATCAACATGTACACCATGCTCACTAATCACAAATCCTAAAAATGTAACTTTAGGCATACAAAAAGAACATTTCTCAAGATTAGCAAACAAAGTAGCATCTCTCAAAGTTTTCAAAACAAGTTCAACATGCTCCAAGTGTTCATCAAATGATTTAGAATAAATGAGGATATCATCAAAATAAACCACCACAAATTTACCCATAAATTTCCTCAAAACATGATGCATCAACCTCATAAAGGTACTAGGAGCATTTGAAAGTCCAAACGGCATTACCAACCATTCATACCAACCAAATTTAGTTTTAAAAGCCGTTTTCCATTCATCACCTTCTTTCATACGAATTTGATGGTACCCACTTTTCAAATCAATTTTAGAAAACAAAGAAGCACCACATAACTCATCAAGAAGGTCATCAAGTCTAGGGATAGGATGTCTATACCTTATTGTGATTGCATTGATAGGTCTACAATCACAACACATTCTCCATTTACCATCCTTTTTGGGCACCAAAATGACCGGCATCGCGCAAGGGCTCAAACTCTCTCTAATCCACCCTTTGCTCATGAGGTCATCCACTTGCCTTTGTATCTCTTGACTCTCTTGTGGATTTGCTCTATAAGCGGGTCTATTTGGAATTGAAGAACCCGGTATGAAATCAATTTGGTGCTCAATACCACGGATCGGTGGCAATCCCTTTGGTGTCTCAAGTGGAAACACATCTTTGTACCTATCCATCATAGAAGAAAAAGCACTAGGAACCACATGATTATCATTGTTAGAAACAACATTTAAACACATATCATGAGGAATCATAAGATACATGGGCTTGTGAGCCAAAAATAAGTGCTTAAACTCATGTTTAGATACAAGAAGATTGGAATGAGAAGATGATTCATCCCCACCAAGGCCCTTAGCGCATTGCTTTTCCTTGGAAGAGCTTTTTGAGCTCTTTTCACATATCTCACTAGCAAAAGGGTTAGTGAAACCCTTATTGGCTTGTTTCAAGGCCAATTGCTCTTTTTCTCTTTTCTTTTTCATGAGGTGTTGATCATGACTCACCTCTTTGGGACTCAAAGGAACAAGGGTCAATTTGGAACCCTTATACTCAAAAGAATACTTGTTTGAGTGTCCATCATGAATAGCATTTCTATCAAATTGCCAAGGCCTCCCAAAAAGGATATGGGCGGCTTCCATAGGTACCACATCGCACACAATGCTATCACAATATTTGCCTATGGTTAACTCCACCAAAACTTGTTTGTCAACAAGCAATTCACCATTATCATTAAGCCATTGAAGTTTATATGGCCTAGGATGGGGAGTAGTAGGCAAATTAAGCTTGGACACTAGTCTTGTGCTTGCCACATTCACACATGAGCCACTATCTATAATCAAAGAACAAGTGGCATTTTTCACCAAGCACCTAGTGTGAAAAATATTTTCTCTTTGAGTATTGTCATCTTCTATGGGGTGACTTCCCAAAAGCCTCCTAACAACCAACAAATCTCCTTCATTGGGGTACAATTCATCATCACTAGAAGAAGCATAAGAAGAAGAATGGTTAGAAGAAAGCTCATCATTAGAGGAATTAGAATAAGAATCATAAACCCCATCAACGCACATCATAGTCTTTTTTGTGGGGCATTGAGAGGCAATGTGACCTCTACACAAACATTTAAAACACTTGATTTCACTTGATTTATGGCTTTGACCATGGCCAACTCCCTTAAGCTTGGAAGTTGAGGGAGGAGAATCACTAACTCCCCTTTGGTCGTGGCTTTTCTCATGATCATGGTGGTTCTTTTTTCAATTTTTATTGGAGCCACTCTTGCCATCTTTATCAAATGAATTTTTGAAATCATTTTTTTGAAAACTTTTTGAAGGAAAACGCCCAAAAGAAGATTGAGATTTATAATTTTTTTAATAATATGCATGATCTCTATCTTGCCTTTTCAATTGGGCTTCCACCCTATGACATTGGTGCAATAATGAATCCATGGATGCATGATCATGTAATTCTACAATGTCTCTAATCCTAGGATGCAATCCATCTATGAACCTTGCCATAGTAGTCTCTTCACTCTCAACAATGTTGGCTCTAGTTAGAGCCACCTACATCTCCCTATAATAGGCCTCCACACTTTTGGAACCTTGGGAGATAATTTGAAGCTTCCTATGCAATTCTTTGATGTAATGTGGGGGCACCCAACGTTGCCTAAACCGCACCTTTAATTCCTCCCAACTATGGAGAGGATGGAAAGGTAAGATTGTCTTTTTATGATTATCCCACCATAATAAAGCATAATTAGTCAAATGCACCATAGCAAGGGCTATTTTCCTCTCATCATCAAACCGTTGCGCCTCAAAGATTTGATCCAAGCGCATTTCCCATTCAAGGTACTTTTCGGGATTCACATTCCCATCAAAAGTGGGAATCTCCAACTTCACACCTAAGTACCTATTTTCAAGCCTAGGATCACCAAATTGGGGAATGTCATCAAGAATATTCCCTTGACCAAACCGTTGGTTAGGCTGTGGGTCAAAGGCTCCATGTCTAGGCATATGATGCAAATTATCATGAATATGAGCATTATTTCGATGCCTATGATGCCTAGAGTGTGCATGCAATTCATCGTCACTTCCACTAGTCAAGGTATGATATGCATGATGCCTACCATGTGCAAGTTCATCATTAGCATTTCGAGAGTTATGAGCAACATTTTTAGTGACATGAGATGAAGTAGCATTAAGAAAAGGAGAGGGTATACCTTCACTTACCCTTGGGGAGGAATGGACTTTTTCCTTCCCCTTGTTGGAGCTTTGAATTTTGTCCAAGGTTTTATATATACCTTCAAGTTCCTTGGACATAATTTGCTTCATTTGTGATGTTAATTGCTCCAAGAGTATAGTATTAGGAGTTTGATTGTCCATGATGAGAAAAAAATAGAATAAAAATGAAAAAAAAAATATCTATGCAAGCCAAGTAGCTCAAACTAAACCAAATATAAGAAAAGAATACATCAAAGCAAAAGAGAAAAATAATAGTCTATCCTAAGGACCTCACAAATCACACAAACTCACAAGAAATGTATCACTCAAATCCACTCGTGTTTCACACTTTAAAGGCTTTTTCTACAATGTCACACTCTTGCCTTTTACCACTCAACGTCCCTTGACTATCATAGCAAACAGAGCACAAAATAATCAAAGTCTTATGTCAATTAATCAAATTAATGGATCCAAAGTGGCAAACCCTCAAGAAGTAGCAAAATATCTAAGCCAACACGTGACACAAGAGTACAAATGAAGAAATACTCAAAGACACAACGAAGAGGTCAAATAAAGACAAGCAATAAAAGCTAACTCAATCAAAGAAAATGGCACACAAAAAATGGAGTAATTATGTTGACAAAGGCACAAGAAAAGAGTACTAAGAAAACTACACAAAGTCAAGAAAAATAAGATGCTAGCTAGGATTCACCAAAGCAAAAATGGATGTGAATAAGAATAACACCAATGTAGAAGGAAAGTGTATAAGGCATAATATGTGGATAAACAATGTGAAAGTGTGCAAATCAATGATCAAGAACAAACAAACGTATATGAATTGTTTTCTTCTTTTGTATATTGCACCTCTTTTTTTTTTTTTTTGATATTTGCGAAAATGCTCTGTTTTTTTTTTTTTTTTTACACACAAATCACTAGGAATCAAAGATAGAATGAATGTAGAATAAACGGACAAGGTGTTCAATGTATTGTAAGGTAGAAAAGCTAGCTAACAAGATTAATGGGGTACAAAACAAGACAAATATGAAGGAAATCCATGAACAAAATGGAAACAAGAAAGAAAGAAAGTTAGACTCAAACACAAAATTTTTCTTAGGTATTTTCACAAACACCAAATAGGCAAGAATCAAGCATGAACGTCCAAGAACACTCAAGAACACATGTGCAGAATTTTTTTTAATCAACACTTGATCCTAAGGTTTTCCATCATGAGGAATCCAAATTTTAACTCCAAATCACCAAATTCCAAACCAATTAGGCAGAAAATTGCAGAAAATTCAGAATACGAAAATTGGAAAAAATGAGAGAAATCAAAAATCAAGCAAGGAGAACCAAGGATCCATGATTCAATTCCCGCAATCCGAAAAAAGAGGATCAAAATCAAGAACTACCCAATGAACACCATGGCTTGAGATACCAAATGATGGGGATGTTCATAACGGATCTAGTTCACTTGGGTTTCAATCTCCTTAAATGCTTGAAAGAGGAGCATAAAAGAAATGAACATAAGATATGGAGAAGAAAGAGGAGCATAGAAATTAAGACATGAATATAAAGAAAGCATAAATGGCGCAAAATAAAAGAATGGAGAAGAAGAAGAAGATGGAAGAATTAAAAGTAGGGAGCCACAAATTGCCTAGGCAATTTGATAATCCTTGTTTGATCGCCACAATGGACTTGATTCCATTGATAAGACCATTTGCCTCATGCTCAAAGAGCTATGAATTCAAGAGAGAAAAATTCTCTCACAAAAGGATTCAATCCAATTTCTATTATATCAAAAAAAGTGTCTACAATGTGATTATTCAAGGCTATTTATAGAAGCCTTCCTTGCCTCTTACATCTGCACCTCACATGATCACTAAAAAGGCCTAAAACTAGCGCCTATTTTGCCCCTCTTGTGCGCATGAGATTGGTCAAGAATTGGACATACCTTGACCAATTGATACATGTCATGAAAATATAAAAAAGACTTCTAAAAATGCCATTTAACTAACAAGGCATTATTTATTACAAATCTTCACACTAAAATTATTAAAAGTAGAATTAAAAACTCCAAATTCTTCTAAGTGTTCCCCAAACATGATGCTAGTAGCAAATTCTTTAAGTCTCTTCTTTTTGCTCCTAGTCATAGGACCATCTACCCTTAATGCTTGTCCTCCAAAGTCCTTCAAGTTAGGGTCCACTCCTTTATTTCCATCAGTGTCTCTAAGATGTATACACTCATTCGTGTTGTGTCCGTAATCATGAAGATATTCGCAGAATTTATTTCTATCCTCGAACTGGCTTCTCATTGTCGGGGGTCTGCCAGTTAACTGAGGGACTGTTTGGTTTGCATTTTCATTTTCTATTTTCTATTTTCTAAAATTTTACAAAGGAAAAACTAAAAATGTTGAAAACAAAAATTCTCTATTTTTAGCATTTTTAGATTTTTCTTCGTAAAATTTCAAAAAACAAGAAACAGAATGAAAATAGGAAATGAAAATAGAAAATGAAAATGCAAACCAAACAGCCCCTTAGTGTACATTTCTCTTACACCTTAGCTGCAGAGGTCAGCAAAGGTGTATATGTTGTGCCCTTGCTCTCTGGCCGCCTCTTGGTGGAGCTGAAATTATGTTTTGTATTCACCGGGGCTTTTCCCTTATCATCAAATTTTGGTTGGAAAGTGTCTCCACTATCCTTCATATGTTCTTTGATCTGAACCCAGAATTCGGCCTGATCCTTAAGCTCCTCCATGTTTGAGGTTTATTTCCTATCAACTACTGCTTAAAAAAGCCCGACTTTAAGCCTTCCATCAAGAAAAATAATACCATGTTTGGGGCCACATATTTAACTTCTATGATGCCACAGAAAAATAATAACTCAAGAAAAACATAGCAATATAATATCTTAACGGTTCTTTATCACCTTGAGTTATACTTTTAAGATGATATTTAGGCTTCAACTACTTTTTACTGCTAGTAAAGTGATGGAGAAACTTATCTTTAAAAGTCTGTCAATTTCTAATGGGATTAGCAAGTAAGTCGGTGAACCAATGTCTAGTTGCCTTAGTTAGGGTCAAAGAGAACGTTCTTCATGCCAAGGGTTCTCTAATGCCTTGGAAGGTGACTATTCTCTCAAAGTTTTGGATGCTTTGCTCTAAGAAATCTAGCACTTGCATTAGTGCTGGAACATCCAGATTCTCCGGATTAAATAAAACAAGAAGAAATCAAGACCTAGAAAGCAATTTAAGAAAAGTCATTGAAGATCAGTTGTTATAAAATCCAGACCCAGAAAGATTGGCTAAATAAAACAAAAAAAAAGGTGAAAGAAGAAATCAAGAAGGAAGGAAATCAATAGGGAGATACTTTTACCTCTTCCTTACAAGCAGAAATGGCTAATGCAGGAAATGATGAAAATTGTAATGGCAATGGCTATGCTGGAAGGGCAATTGGTAGTGGTGATGAACCTCCTAGAAAGAAAACGCTTGGAGATTATGCTCAATATCAAGGCCCAAGAAATCATGCTAGCATAGTGATGCCACCGGGAACTAGAGCAATTGAGATTAATCCGACTCTTTTGAACTACTTGAATGCGAACTTGTTTGTAAGAAAAGATCACAAAGATCCTTACAACCATCTGGAACTTGGGGTCTTCAAGAGGGAGAAGAATAAGGAGTATATATGAAGCTCTTTCCATTTTCTTTGGTTGGGGAAGCAAATGATTGGCTTAAATCTCATCATAATCAATGTCTGACAAGCTGGAATGATCTTGAAAGAAAGTTCCTAATCATATTCTTTCCTCCAACCAAATTCATCCGTGCAAAGACCGACATTACTACATTCCGACAAGGCACAAGTGAATCTTTGTATGAGGCCTAGGAGAGATTCAAGGCATTGTTGAGAAAATGCCCAAACCATAACATTTCTATAGAAGAACAGGTTAACATCTTTTGTAATGGTTTGAGGCCTGATCTGAAGATGATCTTAGATGCAGCTGCTGGAGAGTCAATGATGTTAATAGATGCAGACGGAGCTTATAGAATCATAAATTCTTTTGTAACTACTGACAGACAAGTGCTCCATGATAGGAGGTCAACTCAAAGAAAAGGAATGCTAGATCTGAATACCACAGATGCCATTCTTGCTCAGAACAGGTTAATGTCTCAATAGATCGAAGCATTAACAAAGCAAATGTCAAAGCTCTCACAATAAATGCATTCACTTAATAATATTCATACTCGCCAGATTTAAACATGTGATTTTTGTGGATGAGACCATCCAAACGGGCATTGCTCTTTCCTTGAACCAAGTAAAGAAGACTTGCAATATGTGAACAACTAGTCACGACAAGGTAATTTGTCTAATCCTAATTCTTACTCTAACAATTTTTCATAGGGTTGGATAAACAATTCAAATCAAGGGTATGGTTGGAGACAAGAAGCAGGTTCATCACAAAGGCAACCTCCTTACAAGTAGCATCAAAATCAACCCTCAACAGACCAAAGGATATCCAAGTTGGAGGATACATTGGAGAAGTTTATGCAAGCCACCATGACAAATAAAAAAACATGGAGGCTTCAATCAGAAACTTGGAAACTCAAGTGGGACAATTGGCAAAGCAACTTTATGATCAGCATACAGGCTAGTTCTCAAACAATATACAAACCAATCCAAGAGAGCAATGTAAAGGCATCATCACTAAAAGTGGTAAGGTAATTGCTAAAGGAACTACATTTAGGACCTATCCTAATGCAAGTAGCAACGTCATTTAGAATTTCAAGAAAATATTTTGTTTCTTTTCTTTTATACCCTTACCTTTTACATAAAGTAAATGGATAATATTTTAATATTTAAAAAATAAAAAGAATACTAATTATCTTCAATCACCTACTCTTATCTCTTGTAAGTAGTTATTATGATGAATGTGAATAGTTAACGTACTCAATTTCAAAGTGAAGGATGCTTTATCAGCAACTTAAAACTATAGTTAACCAATGAAAAGACAAAAAGATGTTTGCATTGTTAAAGACTCCATGAATTACAGTGACGTTCAAGACTATGTGGAAATTGTTAAGTCTCCATAGATGACAAAAGACTTTGTGGAAATAGTGTAAGGCTCCATGGGAGACACTAATGATGAAGACTCCATGGAAATTGTTACAGACTCAATTGAAGACACTAATGTTGAAGTCTCCAGAAAAAAATGTCATGATTCATATGATAGCACATGTAGAGCGGTCAATATGGGCAAGCCCAACCCAACCTAACACTAGCACATCAAGGAGGATGGGATTAGTACCATCTCTATTGAGAGTGGCACCATCCTTTTTATATGTAAGAATCATAAATTTATATACTAAAAAGGATGGTGTCACTCCCAATAGGGATGGTGCTAATCCCATCCACCGCCCATCAATGCCAAGGTCAAAATTCCCACAAAGACACCATGGCCATAAATTTAAAGGCCCCATAAGACGAGGGCCAACGCCAACCTATGGTCCAGTTGAACTGACTTTTCAAAACAATTAGATTAAATGTAAAATTGCTAACAAAAAGAAAAGAATGGATGCTAAAGCGTAGATAATGAAGTAGGTATGTGTTGTTGACAAAACAAACACAAAAAAAGACTTGTCATTTGTATATAGTCCATATTTACATGTCTATTTGAAAAATATTAATAAACTAGTAGATGGATTCAAAAAAAAAAAACTAATAGACATAAAATAAATACAATAGTATATTAATTTGAAAGATTTTTAAAACATAAGTGATTGGTTTATCTAATTTTATTTTGGTGTTTTAAGTGATTTCTTTTTTGGGAAAATAGTCTCTCTTTTTTTTTGCAAATACTATGAAAAATGTTATTTTCATTGTGCATTAGAGATACAAACATAAAAAGATGGGATGCAAATTACCGACAGCTAGATAAAATGAATTGTTTTAGTTTTCACTTAATTGTACTTTTATTCCCTCAACTTTCAATAACTTTCAATTAAGCTATTTTAATCCCTCAACTTTTTATATTCTATGATTTTAAGCCTTCCATTAATTTATGTTAAACTTTTAATAGCCAACAGTAAAACCTTAACAAATATAATAAAATAATAATAAGCAATAAATAAATAATATAAACTAAAATAATATATTGTTTTATAAAACAAACAAATTGTTTCTTAATTTTAATATTCTAATGTCATTAGTTATCTTTTAAAATAAATGAATTATTTTTTACTTTTATTATTTAAAGTTTAAAATAGAATAAAAAAAATTGAACGAACAAACCGAAGGCCATTGCTAGGGAACACTCAAGTGAGAGGTGACAAAATTACTATGTATCACTACAATTCCTACACGTGTCACATTTTAGCCACTTCCCTTATTTATAACAATTCTTTAATATTTCTAATTAATCCTTACTATTTTCTTAATTTAACTTTTAAAACTTATTTTTTTACCCCAATCTTAATTATACCTTAACCACACGTTAACCTCCCTAATATTTTATTTTATTTTATTTGTTTTAGAAATCATGAAACCCTTTGCTCTCCATCTTCCCCTCTCATTTTCAATTTCAATTTTCATACACAAACTATAGCATACAGTCAATCCCCTCACAATAATTTGACCATTCATCAAATAAAACCCAACCATCATGCTTTCCTTTTACTTTCTTTTTTCTATTAATATATGTACTAATATATGTAATCCCAATCAAAATAAAGAAAAAATGCAATTCCAAATTAACTGATATTTTTTAGAGTCCAATGACAGAAAAGAGAAATGCTAATTATAACATCCCCAAATTTTCCAACTTAAGAGTCAAATTAGTAAAAATATCAATTTGGTCCTCAATGGGCTATTTTAGAAAGAAAATGAAGAATTGGGAGACTTAGTAGCAAAACAATAGAAATTGGAAAAGAGGGACTTAGTAGCAAATAGGAAAAAAGTTAAAAAAAGATAAAAACCCTCACTTTCCCCCCTCTCATCTCATTCCCTCCTCACTCTCCCAAACACACTCACTTCTTCTTCTTCCTCTAGGGATTTCACTTCTCTCCACCATCAATCATTTTCTTCTCATCAATCCTTCATTTTCAAGGCTTAATCACCATCCCCAAGCTCAAGAGTCTCATGAGAATCTTAGGTAAGACACATGCTTCTCTACTCTTCTCACTCTTCCTCTAGCTCAATCTTCTTTATGAGCATAGAAATCCTTCTACTCCTACATGCAACCCAAGGCTTGGAATCTAATGGGTTGATTTCTAACTTGGTTTTGGAAATTGATAGGGGAACCAAGTGCCAAGGAGTAGTGGTAGAAGGTTAGGATTTAAAGAGCTTGGAGAAAGAGAATTGGTGATTTGGGGCTTCAAATTGAGGTAACCCCAACTCAAAACCCCAATTAGGAACATTTAGAAGATATGATTTCATTTGAAATGCAAATTGGTGACGCATGCATGTGAAATTGATGTTTGCATGTGACTTGTGTTGTGATTTGTGTGAATTTTGTGTAGTATGTGTGTTTGATTGCTTGTGGGTGTATTGGTGATATTTAGATTCATGATAATTGGAGGAGATGAGATTGGGTGTTGAATAGTATTTATGAATTTTGTTTGAATTAGCATGTTTGGTTGCCAATCACTGGCCCCTATTTTCATGGCTATTTTTTAGTGTTCAAATGAATGAATTGGTTTTTGTGATCATCATAAGAGTTGAAGATAATTTTGTTATCTTTTAAATAGGTTTGGTTTTATGCAATTTGGATATCTACAACTCTAGTTATGCCCCAAATACTGAGATAGGGTCAATGTTGAAATTCTTGGTTTTGTTGAGATTCCTTATCTATTAAACATGCCTATTTTTGGCTATGATATTGTTAGAATTGGGCTTTGTGGTCTTCACAGAAGTTTTAGGTAATTATTTTCTCTTTCAAATGGCTTTAATTTTATGCAATTTAGATGTTTACAAATCTAGTTATGACCTAAATACTAGGACATGATCAATGTTTTTTTCACATTGCTGTTGTCGGAAGATAGTTGGGACGTGCCCTGACTGCATTGTGACACGCCAATTTCCGTTGTTTGTTATTCTAGCCGTGTTAAGACATGCCAGGCTGCGTTGGGACATGAACTCTACACCTAATCTTTAATTTTCATCCTCCTAACATCCCTTGCAAGTTCTAAAACTCATCCTTGAGCTCCATATCCTCCAATCTTCAAGCTTCTTAACTAGAAAACTCCTCCATCAAGCTAACACATTTCAATTCTCAATGCCCTATCATGGCCTATAAACACAATGAACCAAATTTAGTTAATCCAATCCTAATTAACCTCTTCTTAGGGTTAGAATGAATGGAAAGAGGTTTGTGTTAATTATAAATATGCAATAGGGTTATGGAAATGTGATGGAATGAATGATGCATGCTTTGGAACATGTTAAATGCGTGATAACATGGAATGATAATTGTGGTAAACTTGATGTTATATGGTATGATGTGATGAATTGATGAAGAGTATGATAATGATGATGATACAAGTGCGAAATATGCATGGATTATGTGTAAATTGCTTGCCAACTTGTTGAATGATAACATGTTGAATGCATATGAGGTGTTTTAAATGATGTATGCTTGAAACATGATGAATGGATGATCACATGTAATGAAAATGAAATGCTTTTCCCCTTCAATATTGGTTGAGTAAGCGGGTTGAGTTCCTCTGGTAGTGTACCGAGTAAGTGGACAAGCAAAAAGAAAGAATGTAGGGTTATTCCAAAGGGGACAAATAACCTGAAGTACAAAAGGGGTAGATAACATGGGGTATAGAAAGGACTATCTTGAAAAAGGGTAGATAGCCCGACAGTTTGACCTTGGCTAAGGACGCTTCCCAGTTGTTCATGGATATGAGCTCAACTGTGCATTTATGCCAATGCACCATGGAGCAGATCTAGTGTATTGGACTCTCGCTAAAAGAAATAAAGAAAAGAAATGAAAAACAAAGAAGGATCATGGCATGTATACATCTATATTATTGTCATTACATGCATTATTGTGATTGAATGTTTTGTGTGTATGTTTATGTTTGTATTGGGGATTATCTAGTTAGACTAGCTACAATACTATGAAATGTTTTTTTATAGACTAGGTGTTACTCGGTTATATATTTTACATATAACTGACGGTCTCAGTATTGCATGTATCAGAAGACATGTGGAGCATGCGTCATAGATGAGGCGAACTTCTGAGTGTCCTTAGGTATAACCATATATAAAATCTTGGTAAATTCTCATATATGGTGAACCTAAGTTTCTTGTTTAAATACTAATTTGTTCAGCTCTATAAGAGTTTGTTTTAAAAGATTATGAATATTATTACCTATTGTAATAAAAATTAGGCTTCCACTTATGTTTTGAAAAAAAAAATTACGTATTAGTCATGTCAAAAATTAGGACGTTACACTAATACACAATATAGAGAATTTGCCACATGAAATATTAGAATCACACATTCTCACCAGGTTGCTAGCAAAGGATTTTCTTTTTCGCAAGCATGTTTGCAAGTCCCATGCAGGTGGAGGCGAAAGAAAGAGAGAAAGTGAACATGTCTAACGGAGCAACCAGCAAGATGGATCCAGTAGATCAAAAGGAATGCCTCAACAAAGAGGAAATTGAAAGAGGCGCGACAACAGCACTCACGTGCAGGTGGAGGTGCGACGACCATCTGCCGGAAGAGCACGCGTGTTACCGGACAACGACGGCAATGGGTGGCAGAGGTGAATGACCTATGTTTTGAAACTTGAAATGCAAGATGGAAGGGAAAGATGTAGAACAAAGGGTTTTTGTGATTTTTGAAGAAGAAAAAAATTAAGAGGGGTTAATTTGTGGTTGAGGTGTAGTTAAGGTTAGGATAAAAATGATAAATTTTGAAGGAAAGATTATAAAATAGTATGGATTAATTAGAAATTTTCAAAATTTTTAATAAATAAGTGAAGTGACTAAAATGTGACACATGTAAAAATTTTAGTGGTACACAATGAAAGTATAATTTTGCCACCTTTCACTAGAGGAGTGATGCTAAATTCTCCTACTAAATCCTCCTACCCACTTAATTTTGACAAGTGTTATCTATCTTTCAAAAATTAAATGCTTAGTGGAGGAAAGAAAACACATGTCAAAATTAAGTGGGTAGGAAAATTTAGCATTTTTCTTCATTAGAGTGTTCTCTAGCAATGGCCCAAACTGAATTGTTGACTATTTTTTGGCGAGAAGATTGAATCATTGATTGATGAATGTAATAACAGTATATACTCTTTCACAAGCGTCGTGTCCCGTGCGATGCACAGAATAAGTTGCCTTATGTTAAATATTTAGTTTTTTTTTTTTAAAAAAAAGAATTGATTCATTCTAAAATATTCAAGATAGAAGATGAATGAAAAAATAGTATAATTTTTAAAAATAAGGTATAGAAATAATAAATTATAAATATTCTTTACTTGAACAGTAGTAAATAATAAAAATATTCAAATAATATCAAAACTATTTAAATGTAGTATTTTTCAACCTGTATAACTTTTTCTCATTTTAATCATCATGTACCTTTTATAATCTACACAGTTTAAAAACAATAAAATGAAATATTTTATTTCACTAGACAAATAAAAATATCAATTCATGTTTTATATATAATTATATATTTTTAAGATTGAAAAAAAAATATGAAACTAATATTTCTCCCTCAGAGAAAGTAGTCTATTTATTTTTTACCAAAAAATAGTTTGTGTATTTAAATATTATTTTTTAATTTAAATTTTTTATCCACACATATGAGTAGTCCGTTTAAAGGTAAATATATTTTTTAAATTGTTAAATTAAGAATCATATAATTTATAATTAATATTTAGATGATATGTTTAATAATATTTTTAATTGAGGAAATTAGTAAATTATAAAATTTTGATAACTATATTTCTCCCCACGTGAGTTATCTCTATCTTTATTTTAATATTACTATTTTAATATTTTTGTATGTCAAGAATCCCTTCAAAAATAACCAATATTTAGTAAAATGACATGTAATGAAAATAAAATATAAACATATATAATACAGAAAATTTATATTTTGTCAATAATTTCGTATTTTTAATATTGAAAATTTTAGAAACTGAAATAATTTTAAATTATATTTTTCCCATTATGTGAATAATTCATGTCAAGATTGAAGTTAAAGTCACTATTCTCAAGTGAAGAGTTCCTTCTAAAATACTAAATATTTAAAAAAAGTTGTAATTAAAATATAAGAATCACATAATTTTAAATATTCGTTTTATATAAATTTACTATAAAAGCATTCATGTATAATCACGCGGTATATACAATTTAAAAAGATTATGTGGTCGGTAAAATTAAAGAACTATATAATGTAGAAAATTTAAAATTCATATATAATGATATATTTTCAATATAGAAAAAATCATAAATAGAGAAAATCATAAAGTAATGGTGAAGAAATATTCATTAATATACTTATCCTGAATTAGTGTGCAACATTAGGAAACATGAAATCAAAATTTGGAATATGGTTTGTAATTAATCATGTGTATCCATTTTCCAATTAATTGAGTATCAGATCCCTAAAGCGAGAGGAAATTATTATTATATGATTGGCATTTGGCAGCATAAAATATTAAAAGACATTTTGTAAATTGTATTATTGGAAGATACATAATGGAACTCTTTTAATAAGAGTTAGAAACCTGTAAATGGGCTAGGCCCAATATAACAAAAAAAATACAATACAAGCAGCCCAATAAAATAAACTAAGTTTTATTGTCTAATACCCTCTCGCAAGCTGGAGAGTATATGTTATGTACTCCCAGCTTGGAAAGGATATGCTGGAAAGGTGTAGGTTCTAAAGCCTTCGTAAATATATCAGCAGGTTGGTCTTTTGGGTTGATAGGCAGCAAATTGATTAAACCAGTTAGCGGTTTTCGCGAACCACATGACAGTCAATTTCTATGTGCTTAGTGCGTTTGCGAAAAACTGCATTTTTAGCAATGTGTCTTGCAAAAGAATTGTCACAGTAGAGCAGAGTTGTGGGAAGATTTATTCCAAGATCACTAAAAATGTAATGAATCCATTGCACTTCATGTGTTGTTGATGCTAGTGCACAGTATTCTGCTTCAGATGAGGAGCGAGAAACGATTGATTGTTTCTTATATTTCCAAGTTATAAGGGATGATCCAAGAAATATACAGAACCTAGTAACAGATTTGCGGCTTTCGGGCATGTGGCCCAGTCTAAATCGCTAAAGGCACCAAGCTAGATGGAGGAGTTTGCTGCATAAAATAGTCCTTGTCCAGTACTAGACTTCAGATAGCGCAGAACACGCAGAGCAGCATAGTAATGTTGTTTCCATGGCTTAGAAATGTGTTGGCTAAGCTGTTGGTTTGCATAAGCAATATTAGGTCTGGTAGGTGTGAGATAAAGAAGTTTCTCGACGATACGTCTGTATTGAGCAGGATCATCATGCAGCGGATCAGAATTTTCGGACTTCATGCTTCCTTTGGCCATAGGACTATTAAAAGGTTTACTTGCAAGTAAACCAGCAGATTCAATGAGATCTAGAGTATATTTCCTTTGGGAAATGGAGGTGCCAGTTTTAGACCTAGCAACTTTAGCCCAAGGAAATACCGTAAGGGACCCAAATCCTTAATTTTAAAAGCATTATCAAGCATGCCTTTAACCACATAGATTTCAGTATTATCATTTCATTCAATGATTAAATCATCTACGTAAACATGAATTACAGTAATGGAGCTATTGTAATGTTGGAAAAAAAGAGAGTAATTGTATTTAGACGGTAAATAGCCCAAAGACCATAAAAAATACATAATTTGACATACTACATACGACTAGCTTGTTTCAATCCATAAAGAGATTTATTGAGTTTACAAAAAAGGATTAGGATTGGAAACATTTAAAACTTGAGGAATAGACATATAAACCTCTTCTTTTAAATCACCATGGAAAAAACATTGTTATTGTCCAACTGTTGTAAATTCCAGTGTTTAATGGAAGCAAGATAGATTAAGATCCTAACAGTGGACAATATTTCAACGGGGGCAAAAGTGTCAAAATAGTCAATGCCTTGGGTTTGGGTATAACCCTTAGCTACAAGCTGTGCCTTATGGCGCTCAATACTACCATCAGATTTGTACTTTACTTTATATACCCATTTGCATCCAATAACAGGTTTACCAGGGGGCTTATTGACCAAAGTCCAAGTATTATTTATAGCCAAAGCATGCAATTCAGAATTTATAGCATCGATCCAATGAGCATGTTTAGAAGCAGAAAGGTATGTTTTAGGCTCTTTTTGAATACTAATGTTCAAAGCAAAAGAGGTAAAAGCAACAAACAAATTATCATAACCTAAAGTTGAAGAGATGGGGTACCTGACCCCTTTACTGTCTCGTAAGGGTTTACCTTGTAAAAGATTGCAATGATAATCCATTAAATGAAAAGGAGCAGATTTCTGTCTTGTGGAACGCCTAGGACCAGGAGGTTCAGGCGCCACAATTATATAACCTTCAGAGCTTGTAACAGTAGGATCTGGTGGGGGTAGAGAGGCAAGAATCATGGATGTTCCAGACACATCAACATATGGCTGGGTTGATTAGGAATATGAAATTCCATTGACCAAGGGTCGTAGTACAAAAAGCTAAGGGATTCATGTTGGGTTTTGGATGAAGTAGTGTCAGAACCAGCATTACTTGGCTAGGCTGACTTAAAAGGGAAAACATTTTCAATAAAAAACATGTCTTGAAATCAGAATTTCTCTAGTATGTAAATCAAGAACTATGAATCCCTTAGTGCCATATTTTAAACCAAGGTAAACACATTTTCTAGCACGAGGGTCAAGTTTGGTTCTAGTTTGAGTACTTGTACTACAATAACATAAACACCCAAAAACTTTTATATCTAAGAAAGTGGGTGGTTTGTTATATAGAAGCTCATAGGGGTAGGAGTTCTTCAATACCTTCGAGGGTAACCTGTTGATAAGATGAATAGCATGCAGAACAACATAACACCAATAAGCATTAGGCACGTTAGAATGAAAAAGAAGGCATCTAGTCACATTCAAAATATGTCTATGCTTACGTTGCACAATAGAGTTATGTTGTGGTGTCTCAACACATGACATCTGATGCAAAATGCCATGTTCACTATAAAAATCATGCATGCATAATTCAAAACCATTATCAGATAGAATAATCTTGATAGAAGAGTTAAATTGATTTTTAGCAAGAGTAAGGAAATTCTTTATCAAAGGACAAGCTTCAGAACCAAGTATGCCTAGAGTAATCATCTACAATGGTTATAAAAATATTTGTGATCATGCAAACAGGCAGTGTTTAGGAGACCCCATATATCCATGTGAATGAAAGAAAAAGCAGTATCAGTTCTATGATTTTCATTTGGAAAAGGCAACCTAGATTGTTTACCCAAATGACATGAATCACAATTAATAGTAAGAAAATAAGAAACATAAGGAAAATGTAGTTTTATTGTCTTAAGAACATCATCAACATGGTGTCCCAATCTATAATGCCAGAGATTATTGTCAGCCACAAAGTTATTCAGAAAAGCAGTATCATAAGTATGGGATAAAGCAGGAACATGAGTATTAGCATGCTGGCAGAGAAGGTATGTCTTCAGGGAAGTCTTGTCCTCTACATAACAGCAATCAGCCTCAAAAATCAAACGAAGGTTAGAGGATGTTGTAAATTGATGAACAGAAATCAGATTAAACATGAATGTAGGAATGTACAAGACATTTGTGAGTTTCAAAGAATTTGGAAGAAGTATAGTTCCACTTTTGCATGCAATTGAAAAACCACCATTAGGAAGTTGAATCTTAATAGGTGAAATAGGTTCAAGATTAGTAAAAAGATAAAAAGAATTGCATATGTGATCAGTAGCCCCACTATCAATAATCCAATATGTGTGAGTGTCAGAGATACCTTGTGTGTTGTGTGAATTCGGTGCAGTGTGAGATATTTTATTAACAGAGTGATCAAATGGCTGTGATTGTGCTTTTCATAACATGTTAACAAGTAAGTCATAATCCTCTTTAGTTAGGTTAACAGATTGAACAGCTTTGGTCTCAGAATTAGAAGCAGAGTTCAATTACCAGAAGAAGGTTGGACAGGATTATTATTAGTTCGATATTTGAACTTAAAATTCTCAGGAAACCCATGCTTGAAAAAGCAAATTTTCAACCGTGTGATTCTCCTTACCACAGAACGAACACGTCTTACCATTCTTGGAAGAGTAGGAGGGATTGTGATAGGGACCCTTACTCTTCCCTTTTTGTTGAGAGGTATTGGTCTGAGACTGAGATTTCCAGTTTGTAGAGTTGGATGAGAACTGAGGTACAACGAGGGCCTTGGCATTAAGAAAAGGGTTTGAAGCCTGTTGGCGCTCCTGTTGCTGGATTATCGCAAAGGTCTTGGCCAAAGAGGGAAAGGGCTCCATGCTCAGAATCTGTCTACGAGCTATATCGTAGGGTACATTCAATCCTTTCAAGAAACAAACGACGTACTCCATATCGTGGTAGCGATGAAGGCTTTCAATGATAGATTTGGAACAAGAACACTGAGAATCACAAGAACACAAAAAAATAGGGCGTAAAGATTCCAGATCTTTCCAAAGTATTTTTAGTTGAGTGAAATATGTTTGGAGATCGCGATCTCCTTGTTTAAAAGAGTGAATAGCTTGTAATAAATCGAAAAAAAAGTAATCTCCCTTTGAAAAACAATCTTTGAGATCCTACCAAAGATCCCTGGCGGAGTCAAAGAACGCGACACTTTATCTGATTTGAGGAGAAACTGACTTCGTGATCCATTGAATCACCATACTGTTGCACTTGCGCCAAGCGCTGTAGAGAGGATCCGTTGGAGAGGGGGGGAATGGAACCATCCACGAACCCATACTTGTCTTTGCAGAACAAGGCCTACGTCATAGTCCTGCTCCATAGCTGGTAGTTGTGTTGACCTTCAAGGGTGATGGCGGCTGTAACGGAAGAAGGATTGTCACCGGGGTGTAAAAACAAAGGCGAAGAAGGGTTGAGGGAATCTTTTGTTGGAGACGCTACGGCGTCCATCAAAGAGGAAGAGAGAGGAGAAGGTAGGGCTGCAACGGTTGTTATGATAACGTAAGAGAACCAAGAAAGGTTGTTAGGATGGATGTTTCGGCAAAGGAGAAAGAAAGGTTGTTAGGGTTTGAGCGCACAAGAAAGAAACCCTAACAAAGAGGGACTTTTGACTTTGTGATACCATAAAAGACATTTTGTAAATTGTGATACCATAAAAGACATTTTGTAAATTGTATTATTGGAAAAACTAAATAGACAATACAAAATGGAACTCTTTTAATAAGAGTGCGAAACCTGTAAATGGGCTAGGCCCAATATAACAAAAAATACAATACAAGCAGCCCAATAAAATAAACTAGTTTTAT
Organism: Cyamopsis tetragonoloba; assembly: GCA_037177725.1. Taxonomy (NCBI): domain Eukaryota; kingdom Viridiplantae; phylum Streptophyta; class Magnoliopsida; order Fabales; family Fabaceae; genus Cyamopsis; species Cyamopsis tetragonoloba. Next base: position 20,558,662 of record CM074120.1, on the reverse strand, counting down.
TGTCTAATCAAATATAGCATAAATTACTAAAAAAATAAGGGGAGATTTCCTGCAAGACTCATCAACATCATATAATCTTTTTGGTGTGTAGTTGTCTTTATCTTAATTTTAATATTACTATTTTAATATCTCTAAACAACAATAATTCTTTCAAAACTAACAATATTTAGAAAAATCATGTCTTGAAAATAAAATTTAACACATATATACTTTAGATAATTTGTATTTTTTTCAATAATTTTATATTTTGAATATTGAAAACTTTAGAAACTAAAAGAATTTTAAATTATATTTTTCTCATCATGTGACTAATTCATGTCAAGACTTAAATATTATTATTTAATTTAAAATCTTCATTCTCAAGTGAGAAGTTCCTTCTATACTACTTATATTTAAACAATTTCTTTTCACTTTAAATATAAGAATCATGTAATTTGAAAAATTAGATTTTATATAAATTTACTATAAAACTATCATATATAGTCACATCGTATCTATATTTTTTTTTTAAAAATTATTAGGTAAATAAAGTAAAAGAACTATATAATATAAAAAATTCATATATAATAATATATTTTCAAAATAGAAAAAAAATTTAAAATGAAGAGAATTATAAAGCAATGGCGGTAAATAATGATATGCTAGATGTCTTCTCCTTTGGCGAAATGTGTTGGCGTATTAATTTGTTACAGTATGCGGATGATACAATTTTGGTTGGGGAGGCGATCGGGAAGAACTTGTGGGCTTGGAATGCCATGCTTAGAGTTTTTGAACTTATCTCGGCCTTGAAAGTGAATTTTGCAAAAAGCTGTTTATATCATATCAAAGTTAAGGATCGTTTTGTTGGAGCGGCTTCTACCTTCCTTTCTCGAAAAGTTGGAGTATTACCTTTCTCTTATCTTGGCTTACCCATTGGTGCCAATCCCTGTAAACGAGTAACATGGGACCCGTTAATTCACTTAATTGAGAAAAAGCTAAGATCTTGGAAGAATAAATATGTATCTCTCGGAGGAAGGGTGGTTCTCATTAATGCGGTTTTGAACCGTATACCAATCTATTGTGCATCGTTTTTAAAAATGCCATGTGATGTTTCTGATAGGATCATGCAAATTCAACGTTCCTTTTTGTGGCATGGTTGTTCTGAGTCCCGTAATGTTCACTAGGAAAATTGGGATTCTGTCTCCCTCCCAAAAGAAAATGGGCTGGGGGCCTTGGGGTTCGAAATATACAAAGGGTCAATCTGAGCTTGCTTACAAAGTGGCTTTGGAGACTTAAAATGGGTTGTGAAGACGATTTGTGGGTAACAGTTCTGAGATCAAGGTATGGTGATTCTCTTAGCTTAAGTTCTGATTTTGGTGGTGTGAAGCCTTCTCATTGGTAACTGGATCTTGTTGCTATTGTGAAACAAAGTTGGTTCAATTCCCATTTTTCCAAAACAATTGGGAATGGCTCTACTATCTCGTTCTGGAATGATGATGGGCCAGGGACAACCCCTTTCTCTATCCTGTTTCCACGCTTGTTTTTGTTGTCACACGATCCCAATTGCTCGGTGGCCTCACTGGGTCAATTTATGGACGGTGTTTGAACCTAGAAACTCCAATGGCGTCGGGATCTCTTCTGGCAACAAGAGCTTGATTTGGCTTAAGAATTATATGATATCCTTCTCCCCATTCATCTTCAAAATAACGTTGATGATTCTTGGTATTGGTTCTTTCGCGGGAACAATGCATATTCCTCACAATTGGGGTATACGTTGCTTGTTTCAGATTTATCTCCATCCGACTCTGCTGATTTTGATGTGGTTCAAGCTTGTGGACTATTGTGGAGATCGGTTGCTCCAAGTAAAGTGAAAATTTTTGCTTGGTTAGCGATCCACGGGAGACTTGGTACGAAGGCAGGTCTGGTAGCGAGAGGAATAATTACGCAGCAGGAGGAGGGTTGTCTACTCTGTCATTCGCATATTGAATCCATTGATCATCTTTTTGTTTCATGACCAATTGTCATTCAAGCATGGAGAGTAGTGTGTGATTGGCTAGACACTGATTTTGTTGTTTTTTCTTCTTTGCTGGCGTCTTTATTTTGGCTTAAATCATTGGGGAGGATAAAAAAAAGGAAACTTTTTGTGCTAGCTATTTGGTGCGCAACTATGTGGTCAATTTGGCTAGCTAGGAATGCTCTAGTATTTAAAGGTGCTCAATGGGATATGGTAGAGATTGTTATTTTGATTAAACGTTGTTCTTGGGCGTGGTTGAAGTCCACCCTTGGAGTAGGCTGTTTTTGTTTGACAAATTGGTTTATTTGTCCAATTTCCTACATTCATTCTCTATAATGGGTTGAGTCCCCTTTAACTCTTTTTTTTTTTTATTAATATCAGTTTCTTCTATTGATAAAATGATAATAATAAAGCAATAGTGAAGAATTGTTAATTAAATGTGCAACATTTGGAAACGTGAAATCAAAATTTAGAACATGGTTTATAATTTTTCATGTTTAACTAAAATTTCCTTAAAATGAATGAAAAATATTTGCATTAGATTGACTTCATAAAATATGACATGAATTACTGAAAAATGGAGGAAAGTTTCCCTTCAAAAACTCATCAACTTTATATAAAATAATATAGTGATTATATTTGTCCCATTATTCGACTAATTCAAGTCAAGACTTAAATATTATTATTTAATTTAAAGTCACCATTCTCAAGTGAGAAGTTCCTTCTAAAATGATTATATTTAAACATTTTTTTCATTTAAAATACAACAATCATGTAATTTGAAAAATTAAATTTTATATAAATTTACTATAACATTCTCATGTATAATCACATGGTATCTATATTTCTTTACAAAAAAAAAAACTTATCAGTTAGATAAAGTAAAAGAACTATATAATATAGAAAGTTCAAAATTCAAATAAATAATATATTTTCAAGATAGAAAAAAAATTAAAAATTGAGATAATTATAAAGCAATTGTGAAGCATTGTTAATTAATGCACTGACCCTGCATTGGTGTGCAACATTAAAAAACGTGAAATCAAAATTGGGAACATGGTTTATAATTAATCATCTTTGACCATCTTTGTATTGAATTCACTAAAATATTCTTAAAATGAGAGGAAAATATTTTCATCATATTGACTTCATAAAATATGAAATGAAATACTAAAAAATGAGGGAAGTTTTCCTTACAAAACTCATCAAATTTATATAATATAATAATAAGAGATAATTACGTCAATCTCCCATGAGGTTTGTTTATATTACACTTACCCTCCTCTAGTTTTTAAAATTATACTTACCCCCTAAAATGTTTACTTTTATTACAAAAATCTCCCTAATGTTAATTTTTTAAACTGTGCACATTTTTATTTTAAAAAATAATATTGATTTTACTATTTATTACTTTTCTTTGATTTTACCATTTTTGTATTGAAAGTAAAAATTTTAGGGGGGTAAATATAATTTTCAAAAAACTAGAGGGGGATATGTGTAATATAGACAAACCTCAAGGAAAATTGGTATAATTATCCCTAATAATAATGATACTACGTTGGTGTGAGTTTGGTATTGTGGACTTGAGTGCAAGGGCTTCTCATAAGCCCCACCCTGGCCCTATTTATTTTATGGCCGGGCCATTTTTTTTAGTAAAACAAAAATTAGGGTAGGGTTGAGTTAAAACATTGTTGAGTTGGGCTATCCCTAGGGCCTAGGCCCATATTGATAGCTCTAAGCACATGTGACACTAACGTTGACGACTCTTTTAGAATGGTTCGAGATTGAATGGATATGATCCTAGAAGATGATGATGCTTGCAATGTGGAAGCCAATGTAGAAATAGTTCTATACTCACTTGATAGTATACAAGGTGACACCAATTAAAGTTCACAAGAAGACAAACTAGAAAAGCATGAAATTTCTTTAAAAGTTGCGAGGACATCAACTCTTGTCATGTGGTGCTCGATGAAAAGAGGCACATAGAAAATGCATGTGAAAAATATGAAATATAAATAAATGAATTTTTAGAATGAGAAAAAATGGGATTGTAGATTTGATTTAAATAAATTGCATGAAGTCAAAGAAAAATGGGATTATGGTTTTGATTTTTTCTTTGGTAGATTATGGATTTGATTTGAAAAATTGCTAGAATAAGAAGAAAAAGAGGTTGATCTCGAAAATGAATAGGAAGAATTGGTTGCAACAATATTTTAAATTTATGTTGAGAGATTTTATCAATATAAAATTTAAGGATAGTTACATCAACATCCCCTAAGTTTGCGCTTATTACACTTATCACTTCCTAGTTTTTAAAATTACATAAACCCTCCAAAGGTTTTAAACTCCATTTACCCCCTTGAGACATTACACTTAGCCTCCTATGGTTTGAAATTCCATTACACTTACCCTTGGGTAAGTGTAATTTCAAAAACTATGAGGGAGTGACGGTAATAAACGAAAACCTTAGGGTAGTTGATATAATCATCCCTAAAATTTATTATAAAGTAAGAAGTTTGCCTAAGAGACTTAAGTATTTGAAGGGATATGCTTTCCTACATAACATTTTGTCTTTGCTGGTTATTTTTATTTTATCTTCTTATGATGTTATTTTGTTATTTAAACCTTAAGTTGTAATTTAGGTATCACTATCTATTTGTTTTTTTTCTTAATATTTTAATTGGTTGTGTTTGTTGTTATCTTTTTTCACTTGCTAAATCTAAATTCAATTTGATTATGATAATCAACAACAATTTGTTTTGAAGGAGAAATCGTGAAAATGAGAAATATCCCTTAAACAACAGTATCCCCTAAACAGTCACAAAAAATAAATCCGAAATATGAGTGAATGCTATTCTAGCTATAACATTCTTGCACCTTGGAAATTTACCGACCGTAGATATTATTCTCCTTTAGAATTTTGATGACACACTTCAAACAAATAGCCTCATCTATTCTGGCTTCAAATATGCAATGTCCTTTTCTCTTCAAACAAACCACAAGTGGGTAATCCAAGTGCCAAATTCCTATCCAGTTGATAGATGTTGTATCATGTCTTGTTGCATGTAGCGACATATGTGTTTGTTTGTGACACGTTCTTTTTTAAGGCTTGCTTGTTTTCACAACGCAAGTTCGGGTGTAATTGCAAATGTCATATGGCTATGGTGGCACGAGTCGTCTAAGCAGCTTATTTTTTTGTCTCTTCCCAAGGTATTCATAGCCAGAAATAGTGTTAGATCCCTTCCGATCCCCGAAGCTAAACTAGCATGAAGTGGTTGCCAAGATGCCATGAAATGTCGCTTCATTCCTACCAGCAGGGGATTGAACCCCAACACATGTAGTTAAGGAATGATGTAAGCTACTATCATGCCACATGTTGTGGTTTCTAAGTATCTTATTTATGTATTAAAAAATTACTTGTCCATTTTTAGAACCATGATATGATACATAAGCATAGAAATAAATCATTTTTATTTGATTCTTTCACTAATTGAATATATCCAAATATTTTCAATTTTTAGGTTATAAAAATAGGAAAGAGAATTTCAATAGTTACAACAAACCTTTGAGTTACGATGAAGACCAAAACTGAAACTAAATTAAGGAGCAATAATTTTAATTAATGTAAACACTTAAAAGAAAGGAATGTGATCACAACCCACTAACTTAGTCACCATAGGCTAAGTGACATAGGCTTCATCTTGGACTATATACTGTTGTGATAATGCATCATGATTTATTGAACCAATTTCGAATCGCACAATACTTGATTAGCTATTATCTTGTTGAATAAAGATTAGATGCTCCAAATCATCTCTTTGCCACTTTTCCTTTATGGTGGGTAGTACTTTTTTAAACCGAAGTAATGCCATCACTTTTATATTTACCAAAGTTATTACTTTTTTTTTTCATTGTTTCTGCAACTCAATTCACACTAGACAGTTTGGTTTCTTATTGAGTAATGAAGGGGAAAAGACCAAATTTTTCATCGAAAACTCTATTGTCTTGTGAATTTCAGTTAAGCTAGAGTGATTAAAGCATGACTTTTGAGATGAAATTTTTTCTTTTGCAAGTACGATGGGACTGCAACATATAATAATTCTCAAACTTCTTTGACATGTAAAATCACTTCTCATTTATATGTATGATGTTATAAATAATCTTTTAAATGTTGGATAATGTGGTATAGTGGTTTCAACTTCAACAAACAAAATTCTATTTTCTTCTTTCAAGAATGGTTTATTGTATTTGAGTTAGCCGTATATCTTTTAACTTTAGAAGCCTAAATAACGTAGTTCCATTTGTATTCAAAGCATAGGCAAAAAATTGAATTGTTGTTTGTTGATAACGTAAAGGAACTTGGAAAAATTAAGAATGATTAATTTGAATTCTATCTCGTCCACAATTCATGACCTTCCTTTGAAAGACATCATGCTAGTCACTTTCTTTTTGATATTTTTAATATAAGTTGAATAGTTCTTATAGAAATATGAATCATTGAAGCCAGAGACGGATTTATGTTATAAGCTCAGGGGGCAATTGTCCCCACTAATTTTTTTTACTACCTATATATGGAACATTGCCCCCCCTCCCCCATATACTTTTTTGTTGCCCCCTGCCCCAACTCTCAATGACTAAGTGCATGTTTTTGTGAAATTGATTTTGGTTGACAAGAGTTGTTTGATAATAAGTTAAGAAAAAGTCAAAATTGATTTTGCTTTGTCAAAATCAATTTTGACTGAAGCAAGGTCACACTTGCTTTCACGTTAAGTTAAAAATTTTACCTTGTATTTTTACTTTAAACTTTGTTTTTAAGTAAATAAAATAAAATTCTCAAATATAAATTACGTTACTTAAAATCAATTTTACAACAAATCAAAGCTATAAAATAACGATGATCCAAAATCAATTATATCACCACTAAAATAAACATACACTAAGTTGTCATAGCCCAAACCCATTATCACTTATTTTTGTTGCCATCAGCCCCAACCACAACGGTTGAAACAACTTTCTCAGCTATGAATATCATAAAAAATTGAATGCAAAATCGCATGGGAGATGATTGGTTAAATGATTGTTTGGTTACATACATTGAGAGACAAGTTTTTTATAATATTGAGAATAAAAAATCGGTAATAGTTTTCAAAATATGAAAACTCATCGAGAACAATTGTACTCCCTCCATTTCAAAACTATAGTTTTTATTAGGTTTCTACACATAAATTAAGAAATTACTTATTACAATGAATATTTATTATAACTTGATTAAATTAATCCTATTTAATTACTCAAGTGGTTGGTGATGTGATTAGAAAAAAGAATATGGCTGATGAATGAGGGAGGTCAAGAGAGAGAAAATGAGGATACAATTGGAAAAGTAGTATTCATTGCATCTTAAAATCCTCAAAATGACAATTAGTATTTTGGAATAAAACTTAAAGTCTAAAATGACAATAAATTTGGAATGAAAAAATAATATATATTTATACTTTTGATGTAATATATATATACCCCACTAAGTAAAATTCTTGAATTCGTCATGGATTGAAGCCAATGTTTTTGTTACTTCTTTTCTCAATTTTTCATTGGCACATTTTTCACATAAATATGATGATAATAGCCATGCACTCTTCATTAGTCAAGTTTTTAAATCTTTCTTGTAACATCCCGAAAATCCATAAAGAAGACTTAAGATTTAAGATATTTGATTACAATTTACAAAGGAAAGAAAGAGGAGGATTTGTTATAAGTAGAGAGGTCAAAAGAGGGACAAAAATGATATGTATACCCGAATATGAACATGCATATTTGAATATGGATGTGTCATATTCGAATATGGACTGTACATATTCGAATATGAACAGTGCATATTCGAATATGGAAGTGTGGAATTGAAAACAACAACCTTATATTCAAATATATATTCGAATATTGACCCCTGGGCTTATAAATAGGGGACTTGACTTCCACATTTCAGCATTTTCCCTCTCCTTCGCTCTATGCTCTCAAAATCCTTCGATAAACCTCTGCCATTAATCAATTACACTCTACACTCCTTCGTTCTAAAGTTCCAAGAGTTGAAATTCAGACTCGGAGATAAGGAGCGTTGAAGAAAGGAGTTGGAGATAGGGTTGGAACTGAAGAATAAAGCATTCTGGAAGTTCAAGGTAACCCTAAAAACCCCAATCCAAGATATTACGCACTATTAGGAACATGTGATTAGGAGATGCTAAGTAAAATGTGTTAGGGATTTAGAAATAATATGTTTTAAATTGTTTGAGTTAGAATTTTGTGTATGGTTGAGCTTTGCATACTATGAGTCTTGTTTGTATTGATTGAACATGTTAGTAGATAATGCATGATTAGGAATTGAATTAGAAACATGAATGATGTGGAAGATCATAAAAATGCATGAATAAGATATTCCAGATTGTAATGTGACTAAATGGGGATTTAGACTTTGATTCAATTCATTATGTTTTAAGAAAACGAATCCAAGAGTTAGTATATTCAACTATATGTTTGAAGGTGGAAGGCTATGTTCGAATAGATATTTGAATATAACATTTCTGTCACATAATATTCAAATGCGAGATGTTCGTATTTGAATATGGAATTACTTAAATTCTTATTTGAATGAAATGAAATGAATATGATGTTTGATGCATGAGAACATGTTATTAAATAAAAAGAAAATGTGGAAATGCTTTCCCCATCAACAGTGGTTGAGTAACAGGGTTAAATTCCGCCGGAAGTAGACCAGGTAAGAGGACAAGCATGAAAAGATGAAATTGTAGGGTTATCCCGAAAGGGGCAGATAACCTGAAGTGCTAGGCTATCCTGAAAACAGGGTAGATAGTCTAGTGCAAAGGGGCTATCCCGAAAGGGGTAGATAGTCCCTGGGCTAGCCCTAGAGAGGGTTGGTAGGCTATCCTGAAGAACGCTTGCCAGGACTATGATGATGAGCTCAACTGTGCATTCATTGCCATGCACCTGTGGTGGACTCCCTGTGCACGGGGTTTCCCGTTGAAAGAGGAAATAAAGAAAATGGAAAATGATCATGGCATGCATACATGTTATATTGATAATTCATGCATCTCTTGTGTGTGTTTGTTAGGAATTGGATTTGGGACTGTTTTCCAGTTAGAATGGCTGTAATACTGTATATGTATCTTATTTTCAATACTGATGGTTACTCAGTTATATGTCGTACATATAACTGACGGTTACAGTATTGCAGGTGATACGGACTCGGAGGATGTTAGCGGTTGAGAAGACTTAGCAGCTATCTGTTACTATTTAGGTAGTCATTAGTTTTGTTGTATGATTACCTAGCTATACTAGCACGCTCTCTGAAATGTAAATAAAACACTTTTATATAAATATTTATATATATATATGATGTTTTGTCTTCCGCTGTCTGTTTTTTAAAAAAAAATGATGATCCTAAAAATCTAGGTGTTACAATTTTGTATCAGAGCATTTTGGTCCTATCCGGACTGTGGTATCTGATATGTAACTTAGATTAAAGTCCAGAGAGATAAGTCCTGTCTTAACCTGAAATGTTGGCTGTATACGATTCATTATATTGAGCCTAATCAACTCAGTGTGGTGTGTTGTATGCAGGAAGGCATGGCAGGAAGACACCCCGATAGACCTCGTTCTAACACCAATGCGACACTCACTCCTACCAATTCTCGTTGATACAACAAATGGTACAAGCCATGACTCAGATGATGGAGGCACAAGGTCGGGAAGATCATTATCAGAGCTTTCGAAGACATGACCCACCCACTTTCTCTGGTGGAAGAGATCATATGGTAGCAGAGGAGTGGTTGGATCAATTAGAAGAAATTTTTCGGGTAACTAGATCTAGCGATCAAGACAAGGTAGAATTGGCCACTTATAGACTCAGAGGAGAAGCATCGCAATGGTGGAAGAGACATTGAGAACATATGGAGGCGACCGGAGGTCATATGACTTGGGAGGAATTTAAGACTATGTTTTTGAACAAGTATTTTCCCTCTAATGTGAAGGACCAAAAGGAGATAGAATTCCTTTCACTACAGCAGGGTGACATGACTGTGGATGAGTATGTTGCCAAATTTGAAAGCTTAGCTCGATTTTGGAACAATCTTCAAAACCAACTCGATGAGGCGTGGAAGTCTAAGAGGTCTGAATAAGGCCTCAAGCTGGAGGTCAGAAACTTGGTGATTACTTAGCGAATCCGGGACTATCAGACATTGATTCAAGCATGCCAACTTGTTGAACACTCATTTGCCACAGTGGCGGCTAGTAGACAACTGTTGTGGAAGCGCAAGAGGGAGGAAGGAAGCTCAAAAGGAGGAAAGAGCAAGGAAGTGGATATCAAAGGAAAGGGAGTCATCCCGAAATGCAAGATCTGCGGGAAACTTCATAGAGGAGAATGTTACAGGAACAAGAGGACTTGTTTTATATGCTAGAAGCCAGGACACCTTAGCTGGCAGTGCCCAGATAAAGATCAGAAGCCAGCAGAGGAGGACAAGAAGAAAAATCAGGTGAGAGGTCGGGTGTATACGCTGAATGCTGAGGAGGTTGACCATTCCAAGAATCTTATTCAAGGTACGAGATTAATAAAATCAAAGCCTGTTAACATTTTGTTTGATTCGGGTGCAACTCACTCATTCATTTCAGTAGACTGTGCAAAACGAGTGTATTTTCCTGTATCCAAGTTACCCTATGAAGTGTTAGTCTCCACTCCGTCTGAAGCGAAAATATGTACAACTACTATGTGTTCTCTCCTGTTCCTAGACTTTCAAGGAAAGACTTTCTGTTTAGACTTGTACTGTTTGCCGATGAAAGGGTTAGATGTAATCTTGGGCATGGACTGGCTCAAAGCTCACAAAGTCAAGATCGATTGTGCCACCAAGATTGTGCATATTCCATACTGAGGCTTGGAGATATACTATACGCATCATCCTACTTTTGATCTCCATAATCTATCAATGTATGATGATGGTCCAAGGTATCTGGTTGTTTGTGTAAGTGATGTTAAGAAATCGGTGAATGTTGATTCCTTTCCCGTAGTCCAAGACTTTCTGGAAGTGTTTCCTGGTGACATCGAATCTTTGCCACTAGAAAGAGAAGTAGATTTTTCGATTGAATTAATTCCAGGAGCTGGACCTGTTTCTAAGGCACCATATAGAATGGCACTGCTAGAATTGGCGGAAGTAAACCGACAGATCGAAGAACTAATGCAGAAGAATTTTTTAGACCAAGCGCTTCGCCGTGGGGAGCCCTAGTGCTACTCGTGAAGAAGAAGGATGGGAAACTGTGCTTGTGTGTGGACTATCGAGAGCTAAATAAGTTGACAGTAAAGAACAAATATCCACTACCGAGAATTGATGATTTGCTTGACCAACTGAGAAAAGCCAAGGTGTTTTCCAAAATTGATCTTCGGTCGGGATATCACCAGATTAGGATTAAGCCTGAAGATATTCCTAAGACTGCATTCCGGATGCGGTACGGCTATTATGAGTACTTGGTAATGCCGTTCGAATTGACAAATGCTCCTGCTATATTCATGGACTATATGAACCGCATCTTCAGACCCTACTTGGACAATTTTGTTGTAGTCTTCATTGATGACATTCTCATTTACTCCAAGACTGCCGAAGAACATGAAGAGCATTTGAGATTGGTGCTAAGTATACTCAAAGAAAAACAGTTATATGCCAAGTTAGATAAATGTGAGTTCTGGTTGGAAGAAGTTCAATTCCTTGGCCATGTGATTAATAAAGACGACGTAGCTGTAGATCCAAGCAAAGTTGAAGCTGTGATGAAGTGGGAACAATCGACCAATGTCATAGAAATCCGAAGTTTTCTAGGATTAGCAGGGTACTACCGGCGATTCATTAAGGGATTTTCCCATATTGCAATCCCATTGACCAAGCTGACACGGAAGGGTGTTCCGTTTGTGTGGGATGCCAAGTGTGAAGAAAGTTTTCAGTTGCTGAAGGAAAAGCTAACAACAGCGCCAGTGTTGGTAATCCCTAATCCAAAAAGAATTTCCAAGTGTACTGTGATGAGTCTAAGCAAGGCTTGGGATGTGTACTTATGCAAGAAGAACAGGCAATTATTTACACTTCCCGAATGTTATGACCACATGAAGCAAATTATCTAATGCATGACTTGGAGTTAGCCGCAGTAGTCTTTGCATTGAAAGTTTGGAGGCACTACTTGTACGGAGTAACATTTGAAGTATTCAGTGATCACAAAAGTCTGAGATACTTGTTCAATCAAAAGGAACTGAATATGAGGCAGCGACGCTGGATGGAATTCTCGAAGGACTACGATTTTGTGCTGAAGTATCATTCGGGAAAAGCCAATGTAGTGACTGATGCACTAAGCAGGAAATCGTTGCATGTGTCAACTATGATGATTTATCAGATGGAACTCTTAGAGACATTTAGAGACTTACACTTGGATGTGTCTTGTTACAGTACTGGCATTTCCGTGTGCAAAGTTGACTTGAAGAATGCACTACGAGACCAAATTCAGGAAGCACAGAAATATGACCATGAACTGCAGAAGCTCAAAGAACAAGATGATTTCTCCGTGGTGGGTGATGGTATGATTTTGTTTAAAGATAGAGTGTGTATTCTGAATGATGCCAGAGTCAAGAAGACAGTACTTGAGGAGAATCACAGTAGCCAGTACTTAGTACACCCTGGGGCTACCAAGATGTATCAAGACATGAAGAAGTTATTTTGGTGGCCTGGAATGAAGAGAGAAATTGCAGAATTTCTAACTAAGTGCCTTACCTGTCAGAAGATCAAAGTTGAACATCAAAGACCCTCTGGACCGCTTCAACCGTTAGATATTCCAGAATGGGAATGGGAGTCTATAACCATGGATTTTGTGGTTGGATTACCCAGAACGCCAGCAAGACACGATTCAATCTGGGTTATCATTGACAGATTGACCAAGTCTGCTCACTTCTTGCCTGTCAAGACTACCTACTCAGTGGAGAGATATGTCAAAGTATACATTGCAGAAATAGTCCGGCTACATGGGGCACCAATGAGTATAATATCAGATAGAGACCCTAAGTTCACTTCGCGTTTTTGGGGAGCATTGCAAAAGGCTTTTGGGACTCGGCTACATTTGAGTACCTCACACCATCCCCAAACCGATGGGCAGTCCGAAAGGACAATTCATACTCTTGAAGACATGCTGTGAGCTGGTGTGCTAGAAGAAGGTGGGGACTGGGGAAGATATCTGTCATTGTTAGAATTTGCCTATAATAACAGTTTTCATTCAAGCATAAGCATGGCACCCTACGAAGTACTCTATAGGAGAAAGTGTCGGTCACCAATATGTTGGTTTGAAATTGGAGATAAGTTACTTTTGGGACCGAATTTGGTGCAGGAAACAACCAATGTGATAAGACATATCAGAGAAAGGTTGAAGAGGGCTCAAAATCGTTAGAAAAGTTATGCAGATCAAAAGAGGAAGCCCTTAGAATTAAAAGAAGGAGAGCATGTATTCCTGAAAATTTCACCATATACCGCTGTTGGAAAGGCGAGGAAGACAAAGAAACTTCAACCTCGTTTCATTGGTCCCTATCAAATGTGGAAATGCTTTCCCCATCAACAGTGGTTGAGTAAGAGGGTTAAGTTTTGCCGGAAGTAGACCAGATAAGAGGACAAGCATGAAAAGATGAAATTGTAGGGTTATCTCGAAAGGGGAAGATAACCTGAAGTGCTAGGCTATCCCGAAAACGGGGTAGATAGTCTAGTGCAAAGGGGCTATCCCGAAAGGGGTTGATAGTCCCTGGGCTAGCCCTAGAGAAGGTTAGTAGCCCAGCAGTAGGATCATAGAAGAACGCTTGCCAGGACCATGATGATGAGCTCAACTGTGCATTCACTGCCATGCAGCTATGGTGGACTCCCTGTGCACAGGGTTTCCCGTTGAAAGAGGAAATAAAGAAAATGGAAAATGATCATGGCATGCATACATGTAATATTGATAATTCATGCATCTCTTGTGTGTGTTTGTTAGGAATTGGATTTGGGGTTGTTTTCCAGTTAGACTGGCTGTAATACTGTATAGATATCTTATTTTCAATACCGACGGTTACTCAGTTATATGTCGTACATATAACTGACGGTTGATACCAATGTTAAGAGAACCGGACCGGTCATCGAACCGATGAAGGCACTAGTTCAAGGTTCAATGGTCGGACCGCGGTTGAACCGGGGTCGGACCGGTTCAATTAAATACATTAAAATTTATTATTATAATTTATAATGCCTTATAAAATTATTTAGCAAAAAGAATATATGAGTAAGTAATGTATAACATCAAAATTAACATAATGTTACCATTAATACATCCAAATATTCAACATAACAAAATAGTTGTCTAACAAAGCAACTAAACATCTTAGATTAATATTATAACTTCATAAGTCATTAAGTTACGATGGAAGCAGAGTATGAATTGATGGTTCATAGCTGAAGATTGGGGTTTTCACTTTCACTGAGCAAGACCATCGTATGGTTGTTGAAAACTTGAAATCGCTGCAGAGGGAAAGAAAACCTAAAAGTTTAACATTAACACTGTGTAGAAGTTAGTTTAATATTTCATTTTGCTGCAAAGTTAATGGGGGAGAGCAATAAGGTCTGTATAATCATTCAATGGAACAAAAGTTTAACAGATTGGGTGAATGAATTGGGTGAATCAATAAATTGGACAGAAGAAATCAATAAATTGTGTGAATGAAACAAATTGGGTGCTTCTATAGTTAATCAATAAATGAATTGGGAGAACAATAAACCTAAAAATTTGTGTGCTTCACTGCTTCTATAGTTAATTAATAAATTGGGTGAATGAAACAAATTGGACAGAAGAAATCAATAAATCAAACAAGGTGTAGCAGCGAACTTGGAAGTAGCGAATAAGCACTAGCGTAGCAGCAAGAGAGCGACGGTGACAGAACAGCAAGCGGCGGCGGCGGCAGGGCGTAGCAGCAAACCTGGAAGCATCAGTGTAGCAGCGAGAGAACGACGGTGACAGAACAACGAGCGGCGGCGACAAGGTGTAGAAGCAGCAGCATTTGGGGTTGTTCTTCAATGGAAGAAAGGATTGGATAGCAACGAAGTCGTGCTTCCATTTGGGTTTGTTTTTAACTTTTTTTTTAAAATTTTTTCAATAGTTTAATAAAAATCGGGTAAACCGATTCCAACCCGATTTTACCCGGTTTTCCCGGTTTTATTCTAGTTTGTCCGGTTCAACATCGGTTCTCCTTCAAGTTGGTTTCCTGCTTACATTGAATCGCAAAACCACCGGTTCCCGGTTCGACCGGCCGGTTCGGTCCGGTTCTCTTAACATTGGTTGATACGGACTCGAAGGATGTTAGCGCTTGAGAAGACTTAGCAACTATCTGTTACTATTTAGGTAGTCATTAGTTTTGTTGTATGATTACCTAGCTGGACTAGCACGCTCTCTGGAATATATATAAACACTTTTAAAAAAAAATGATGATCCTAAAAATCTAAGTGTTACATTTCTCGATTTTGGGATTTTGTTCCTTCAAGATTGGCTTGGTCAACATCTCTTACATGTTCTTTAATTCTTTTTCAAGAAAAAGGAAACAAATAAATTATTATTCAATAAAGAAATAAACGAACCAAAAGTAAAAAACTATATACCTATTTTATTATGTTAAATTATTGTAATTTTCACAAGAAATTACTCAATAAAACCATAAAATCAATAATACTGTAATTTATTCAGCTATAACAGATGCATTATTTGGTTCTCCTAGAACATGAACCAAACAAATATGATCAAATATATGTAAAATAAATGAGAAAAAAAAAGATATGTAAAATGAATTAAGAAGAAATAAGATGTGGAAAGTGAATTTGTTGAACAAATGCAAAGACATGTTATGTACCTATAGTATGAACATTGT
Source organism: Cyamopsis tetragonoloba (assembly GCA_037177725.1). Classification (NCBI taxonomy): domain Eukaryota; kingdom Viridiplantae; phylum Streptophyta; class Magnoliopsida; order Fabales; family Fabaceae; genus Cyamopsis; species Cyamopsis tetragonoloba. The sequence goes on along the minus strand of CM074120.1, from coordinate 20,542,706 downwards.
TGGCCTCAACAATATTGACGTTAAATGGTTCTATATTTAATTTAAATATTTAAATGAAAGTAAAACTGGTTTAATATTGATGGTCGGTAAGTTATTAAGGTGATATTGAAATGAAGATCATAACTTCCTTTTATATTGAAATTAGTGATCATACTCGTGCATTGCTGGGGTTGTTTTTCAATGTATCATTATTATTGCTATTACTATTATAGGATTTGTTTCTAAAATATTATCTATGTTTATAAATAAAATAAAGAATAAATTAATTATTTCTAAAAAAAATATATATTATATATACTTAATTAAAAGGAGGGCGTCAATTGAATATCTCATTATAAAGTATTTTTTAAGTGTAGTTTTCATTTTTTTTATCTTGCTATGCATTAAGATTTGTTAGTTCAGTTAGAGATGTGGTTTGCACAATGTGATATAGAATTATTTTTGAAAAAAATGCATGTTTTTATAAATATAAATCAACATGTTAGAAACTAATGTAAACTTAAGATAACACAATACAAAAGAGAAATATAGAGAAGATAATAGTAGGGTGAAGGGAGAATCTTATTTCCTTGCATTTTGTGCCATTACAAACATGTCCTATTTATAGGCATAAGATGGAGTAGCCTAAAGAACAAACCTTAGTGGCAATGTAAATAGGCATTACAATAGCACTAAAAAGAGGAGTTTAGAAACTCATAGAATTCCTTGTGTGGTAGAAGATGGAAGGTGGACATCCACATAAATATTATTCATAACACTCCCCCTTGGATGTCCATAACTTCAGAATGTGTGTCGTTAAAACCTTACTAAGAAAAACCCAGTGGGATAAAACCTTAGTGAAGAAAAAAGAGTACATCATTCTTTTAATATGTTGTTATGTACTGCCTCATTAAAAACCTTGCTAGAAAAAACCCAATGGGATAAAAACCGTAGCGAAGGGAAAAAGAGTACAGTCAATATTTATTCCTCCCCCTCATTTAGACCTTCATTTCTAACACAACAAAGTCCAATCTTTCGTACTAGTGGTTCAAAAACTTTTGTTGGCAACGACTGTGTAAAGAGGTCGGCTAAGTTTTCACATGGGCGAATTTTCTCAACCTTTATTTCACCATCCTTTATGAGATCATGAGAATAAAATAATTTCGGTGAAATGTGTTTTGTTCTATCTCCCTTGATATAACCTTCTTTCATCTGGGAAATACATGCGGCATTATCTTCGTATAAGATCGTAGGAGTCCCCAATTTTCCAGAAGACAGGCCACAAGCTTCTTGCACATGTTGAATCACAGATCTCAACCAAACACATTCCCGACTCGCCTCATGTAATGCTAAAAGTTCCGCATGATTGGAAGATGTGGATCCTAGAGTTTGTTTGGTGGATCGCCATGAAATGGATGTACCACCATATGTAAACAAATATCCTGTTTGTGAACGACCTTTATGGGGATCAAACTTATATCCAGCATCTGCATAACCAATCAAGCCTAACCTAGACGTATTCGAGAAAAATAAGCCCATATCCATTGTACCTTTAAGCTAACGATGTATGTACTTAACACCATTCCAATGTCTTCTTGTAGGTGAAGAACTATATCTTGCTAGTAAATTAACAACAAATGCTATATCAAGTCGTGTATGACTAGCAAGATACATTAGTGCCCCAATCGCACTTAGATATGGTACTTCAGGACCAAGTAGTTCTTCATCTTTTTCTCGAGGTCTAAAAGGATCTTTGTCCACATCAAGTGATCTTACAACCATTGGAGTGCTCAATGGATGTGATTTGTCCATATAGAACTGTTTTAATACCTTTGTTGTACAAGCCTTTTGATGCATTAAAATTCCATCACTCAAATGTTCAAGTTGTAATCCAAGACAAAACTTTGTCTTTCCTAAATCCTTCATCTCAAATTCCTTTTTTAAGCAATCTACAGCTTGTGGAAGCTCTCCAGGAGTTCCAATAATATTTATGTCATCAACATATGTAGCAATTATGACAAACTCTTTGCCAGATCTTTTCATAAAAATACATGGACAAACTTGGTCATTCTTATATCCCTTCTTCAACAAGTATTGGCTGAGACGATTATACCACATACGCCCATATTGCTTTAGTCCATAAAGAGATTTATTCAATTTGATTGAATAGTTCTCTCGTGAACCTGACTTATATGCTTCGGGCAAATGAAATCCTTCAGGGAGTTTTATATAAATATCATTTTCAAGTGAGCCATACAAATATGTCGTAACAACATTCATTAGGCGTAAATCAAGCTTTTCACAAACTGCTAGACTGACTAAGTATCGAAAAGTAGTCGCATCCACCACAGGTGAGTACGTTTGTTCGGTTCGATCATCTTCTTTCTTATTGTCTTTTCTTTTCCGAGGATTTTTATCTTTGGAACCAATGGGTCTGCCACGCTTCATTTTGGCTTCAGACTCATTTGCAACTTTAGATTGTCCAACGGGGACATCAATCTTTATTGGAGTATTAGCAGCTGGAACATATGATTTGGTTACTCCTTTTGGGTCAGTAAATACATTTGGCAATTCGTTTGCCAAGCTTTGCAAATGAATTATCTTTTGAACTTCTAGTTCACATTGTTTTGTTCGAGGATCAAGATGAGATAAAGATAATTCATTCCAACTAATCTTTGTGTCCAACTGCTTAGTTTCTCCCCCTGATGTTGGGAAAACAAATTCATCAAAATGGCAATCAGCAAAACGAGCTGTGAATAAATCTCCCGTTAATGGCTCAAGATATTTTATTATGGATGGAGATTCATAGCCAATATATATTCCCAACCTTCTTTGAGACTCCATCTTAGTGCGTTGTGGTGGAGCGATAGGAACATATACCACACTTACAAATATCCTTAGATGGGAAATATTTGGTTCCTGACCAAAAACCAATTGTAAAGTAGAGTATTGATGATAACTAGTAGGCTTGATGCGAATAAGTGCTGTTGCATGTAAGATTGCATGTCCCCAAGCAAAAACTAGGAGTTTTGATCTCATTAGCAATGGCCTTGCAATTAATTTTAAACGCTTGATGAATGATTCTGCAAGCCCATTTTGTGTATGAACATGTGCTACAGGATGTTCAACATCAATTCCGATGGACATACAATAGTCATTGAAAGCTTGAGAGGTAAATTCACCAGCATTATCAAGGCAAATTTTCTTAATTGGATAATCAGGAAAATGTGCTCTTAAACGAATTAGTTGAGCTAGTAATCTCGCAAATGCCTGATTGCGAGTAGATATTAAGCAGACATGTGACCATCTAGTTGATGCATCGATCAAAACCATGAAATATCTAAATGGTCCACATGGTGGATGTATTGGTCCACAAATATCACCTTGAATGCGTTCTAAAAATGTGAGAGATTCATTTTCAATTTTTGTAGGTGATGGTCGAATATTTAATTTTCCTTCAGAACAAGCAGCACATAAGAAATTATTCGATTGAAGAATCTGCTGGCTCTTTAAATTGTTCCCACAAGAGTTTTTAATTATTTTTCACATCATAATTGATCCAGGATGGCCTAATCTTTCATGCCAAGTAACAAATGCATTCTTTTCAGTAAACTTCTGGTTTACTATAGCATTTGTTTCAATTGTACTAATATTTGTGTAATACAAACCGGAGGAAAATGAAGGTAGTTTTTCCAATATACATTTCTTATTTGAAATGTCCAGAGTGATGTAAAGGCACTCAATATTTCCTTCATTTGTTGTCTCAATATGATATCCATTTTTGCGAATATCCTTAAAACTCAATAGATTTCTTTGAGACTGAGAAGAATATAAGGCACTATCAATTTGCAATTTTGTACCTCCAGGTAACAAAATGCTAGCTCTTCCAGAGCCTTCAATTATATTTGCACTCCCTGATATAGTACTAACGTTAGCATCTTGCATTACTAGATGACAAAAATACTTCTTATTCTTGATAATAGTATGTGTTGTTGCGCTGTCTACAAGACATATATCTTCGTTATACACGTTGGCACTCATTCTTCATAAAATAAAATCAAATTAAAAATGAACACAACTAGAATGAATAATAATATAAATAAAAGTAAAGACTTTATTACTTTCATAGGAAAAGGGAAATACATCAAAGAAAATTATTAGATGAAGAAACATAAAATTATTTCTTAACAGTTCCATCTCCAATTAGGTGGTCAATTTTTCCTTCTGGATGAGCATAGAAATCTGCAACATCCAAGTGAGTAACATCCATTTGACCATAATCAATATCATCATCTAAGCCAGCAAAGTTACTCTTTATTCCTTTCCCTTTATTTTCAAGGGATTCTTGGTAAAGATCAATAAGATGCTTTGGTGTACAGCAAACACGAAACCAATGACCCTGGCTACCACAACGATAACAAATGTTCTTTGTACTTTGTACACCTTGATTACCACTTTGTGCACCTTTTGACTTTTCATACTTTCCATTATTTTGCCACTTCTGGTGGGAAAATTTATAATTATTTCCACGGCCATGTCCATGACCACGCCCATGTCCACGTCCACGTCCACGACCATTATTTCGGCCGCGACCACGACCATTATTTTCTCCATGGTCATGTGATGCAACATTCACTTCTGGGAATGGAGCAGATCCAGTTGGACGGGACTCATGATTTTTCATCAAAAGCTCATTGTTTTGTTCAGCCACAAGAAGACAAGAAATCAACTCAGAATATTTGGTGAAACCTTTTTCACGGTATTGCTGCTGCAGGAGCACATTGGATGCATGAAAAGTAGAGAATGTCTTCTCCAACATATCACTTTCCTTGATTGTTTCTCCGCATAATGTCAATTTTGAAGTCATTCTAAATAGTGCAGAGTTATAATCGCTGACACTTTTAAAATCTTGTAAGCGTAAATGCATCCATTCATAACGGGCTTTTGGAAGAATTACAGTCTTTTGGTGGTCATACCTTTCTTTTAAATTGTTCCAAAGAACTAGTGGATCTTTCACAGTAAGGTACTCATTTTTTAATCCTTCATGGAGATGATGACGGAGGAAGATCATTGCTTTAGCTTTATCTTGACTAGATGATGTTTTTCCTGTTTTGATAGTGTCATCTACACCTTTTGCATCTAGATGAATTTCAGCATCTAGTATCCATGACAAATAATTTTTTCCCGAGATGTCAAGGGCCACAAACTCAAGATTGGTAAGTTTCGACATTCTCAATACTATTAAAGAAATTACAAAAAAACATAAGTTAGTAAAACTAAAGTATGATAGAGTATAAGTTTAAACAAATATTACAACTTAATTCTTTATAGTTTCTATAGAGATTGGAAAATAATTTTTTCTTTGTGCCACAATAGTAGAGATTAACAATCATTATATAGTAAAATGAGAAAAATTTTACCATTGCATAATAATACAAACTGTAATATATGATCATATAAAACCACACAACTACATGATTTACTTATAACTTATATATTATCATATAATTAATGTAACTTAAAGAAAACTAGAACATGAAAGAAAAAAACAAACGGCAAAGACTTCATTAGCATATCTTCGATATAATCATTTTTCATACCTGAAGGAATACATACATATTGCAGTAATATTCATTTAAAAAAAATTCACTATAAGCATTGATTGAACCTAAAATATATAGATGGTAAAATACCTTTGGAAAAATAAGAGTGGATCAATATTATCTATACCTTCTACGTAAAGGAGATTCGGCCAAATACTCAGTTGGATTAGAACGTGGTGCTGATAACGTATTAGAAACTAATGTAAACTTAAGATAACACAATACAAAAGAGAAATATAGAGAAGATAATAGTAGGGTGAAGGGAGAATCTTATTTCCTTACATTTTGTGCCATTACAAACATGTCCTATTTATAGGCATGAGATGGAGTAGCCTAAAAAACAAACCTTAGTGGCAATGTAAATAGGCATTACAATAGCACTAAAAAGAAGAGTTTAGAAACTCATAGAATTCCTTGTGTGGTAGAAGATGGAAGGTGGAAGGTAGACATCCACATAAATATTATTCATAACACAACAAAATTTAATGATTGTTCATTTGTATACCATTATGGTATAGCATACCTTTTAAGATATGAATTTTCTCCATCACTTTTACTATGCATCTCTCTATCAGTCATATCCACTGTTGGGTCTTCTTTTATTGATGAGATTAACACTTAAAAAGTGATATATAACAATACATAGATGTAAAGATTAGTTCTCTTATAATAATTTTTTTTTGTTACTCTTTGGCACCATTTAGTTAGGACAATCCATGTATAACCATCTTTCATAGCACAACTTAAATGTAATAAATACATTATAATAAAAATTTAAAATTATTTTAGAAAAAATATTAATTATTAATTGTTGTAAAAATTGAGATAATAAATATTATTTTCTTAAAAACGATAAATTTTATTTTATTCCTCAAAAGATGCAAATATCATCACATTGAAAATTTTGGTTACAATTTTAGAAATTATAAAATTGAAAACATAATCAAATTGGTCCTTTGTAACTCCTTTCCGCTAACGGGAGGACAAATTTTGTGATATTTTTAATCTTTTAAGGACAAAAAAATTGTTAAGAAGGAAAATTAACCGTTATTGTCTTACTGGATTATTCGGAAACAATCATGAGCTCAAATATATTTAAGTTAAAATTTTTGTTATTCAATTATATAAAAAAATATTACAAATACTTCTTTGAAAATTTAAATGCTAATTTTTATATTTTAAAAATATCAAAAAATATAAAAAAAATGTCGCAGGTGGAAAATTTTAAATGGAGGAAAAACATAATTGAAATTTGGAATTTTTTTTCTATTCATCCTAAAAATAATCTGGGATGGATCCCATCTCCTAGTAATATTACCTATACTATATCCGTTGTATTCTAAGTACCGGCACTGCACAGCACAATGGTTATCCCACATGTAATTCACGATCAAGTTATAGGGTTTTTTTTTTAAACAATCAGGTTATGTTTGAATATAGGAGTTTGTCTTTTTAAAAAAAAAAAATTTGCTCATTACACTATTTCTTCTCTTCTTTTCTTTTTCGGTTAATTTCTCCTATCTTTTCTCAGTTTTTTTCCTATGTTATTTTCTTCTTTTTTTTTCTCAATTCTTTTAGCATTCATTCTCTCCTTTGTTGGATCAAAGAAATTTTTTTTACTATTGAATAAAACCATTTTAAAAATATATATTCTTATTATTTTTTATGTTAGTAATATTTAATCATATTGTTTCAAACAAATAATATTCAATTTTCACAATAAGCTATCATTATTGTAGTGTTTTAGTAATTTTTATATACAATTTTTATTATTATTTTAATATTGTTAAAAGGTTCTTATTTGACTGTTGTTAAAGAAGAGAAAATTGAGAGGGATGTGGTAGAAACTGTGTTTTTACATCAGTATAGCGGGAGTCTATTTATAATAGGTTTAGTATCTTTACAATAATTACAAGAATAAATATAAAATATTCACTATGATACTAACTACCTAAAATACATGATTTACACAATCAATCAGATAGTGAATACAATAATAGAGATATTCACATAATCTAACAGAGAGAGATATTCACAGATTCTAACACTCCCCCTCAAGCTGGAGCATATAAATCATATGCACCAAGCTTGTTACATATGTAGCTGATTCAAGGACCTCTCAGTGCTTTGGTGAAGACATCCGCCAATTGGTCATTGGAATTGACAAAACGCATAACAATGTCGCCAGATAACAAATGACAGTCTATCTCAATATGTTTGGTCCTCTTATGAAATACTGGATTTAAAGCAATATGAAAGGTTGCCTGATTATCACAAATGAGTGTCATCTGTGTAAATTTTCCAAATTTCAACTCCTTGAGGAGATATTTAAGCCATATTAGTTCACACGTAGTAACCGCCATGGCTCGGTAGTTTGCTTCTGCACTAGACCGAGCAACAACACTTTGTTTCTTGCTTTTCCAGGAAATTAAGTTGCCACCAACAAAGACACAATACCCAAAAGTAGATCTACGATCATCAGGAGAGCCAGCTCAATCAGCATCTGAGTACCCAACAACCTGAGTATGACCCTTGCTTCATACAAGAGTCCATGCTCTAGAGCCCCTTTGATATACTTTAGGATACGAATAACTGCATCCCAATGTCCTTCACAAGGAGAGTTGAGAAATTGACTAACCACACTGAATACAAAGGAAATGTCTGAACGGGTGACTGTGAGGTAGTTCAATTTTCCGACCAATCTTCTATATCTTTCTGGGTTGGAAAGAGGCTTCCCCTGATTTGGTAGAAGCTTAGTATTGGGATCCATAGGAGTATCCACTGGTTTGGCTCCCAGTAAACTGGTTTCTTCTAAGATATCCATAGCATACTTCCTTTGAAAGAACACAATACCATTCTTAGATTGAGAAACTTCTATCCCAAAGAAGTATCATAACCGACCAAGACCCTTTGTCTGAAAATGGCGATGCAAATGCTACTTCAACAAGGTAATGCCACAGTGATCACTACCAGCAATGACTATATCTTCAAGATAGACGACAAGGTAAATGCACCCTGTGATAGAATGTCGATAGAAGACAGAGTAATCTGCTTTACTCCGAGTCGTACCAAATCGTTGTACCACAGTGTTGAACCACCCAAACCAAGCCCTAAGAGACTATTTTAGACCGTACAAGGATTTCCGAAGACGATATTCAAATCCTGAAGACTCCCCCTAAGCAACAAATTCAGGAGGTTGCTCCATATATACCTCTTCAGCGAGATTACCGTGAAATAAGGCATTTTTGATATCTAGCTGATACAGAGGCCAACAGTGAATTGCAGCCATAGATAAGAATAAACACATAGAGGTCATTTTAGCCACGGGAGAGAAAGTGTCACCATAATCCAAGCCAAAAAATTGGGTATATCCTTTGGCCACTCACCGAGCCTTAAGGCGGTCAACAGTGCCATCAGGACCAACCTTAATTGTGAATATCCACCGATAACCAACAATGCTCTTGCCTTAAGGAGTTGGAACCAGATCCCAAGCACCACTATTCTGTAATGCTAGCACCTCCTGCAGTCTTTGGAATAGAAATAGAGGACAAGGAAGACAAGCATGTGTAATGGGAAGGAGACAAGCAGTGGTAAGAAAAATTAACATAATGGGGGAGAGGGATTCCGAGTGGAACATATACTTTTCCAAAGGATAATGGGAAGATCTGGCTCAACTGGAGTAGGGGCTGGAGTGGGGGGCAGAGGAGGTGGCCCTAGAGGTAAGTCACAAAGTCGCTGGTCATGTGGGTGATACACCTGGAAAAGAGGTGGCAAAGGCGGTGGCAGAGGTGGAGGTGGAGGCGTATCTGGAATATCAGGCGCCGTAGGAGGGTGAAATAAAACCCGCGAAGGAACAAAAAAAGGAGAACTAGACTCTAATGCAGACAATGAGAAAGACTCAAAGAAAGGAGTAGTCTCAAAAAATGTGACATCAGTAGAGATAACATATCAATGCATAGCTGGAGAGTAACATTTGTAACCTTTCTGAGAACGAGTGTAACCGAGAAAAACACATTTATGAGAACGTGCAGCAAGTTTATCAATACCTGGACCGAGGTTGTGGACAAAGCAAGTTGATTCAAAGACACGAGGAGGTAAAGAATATAAGGGGTCATGAGGAAACAAGACAGAATGAGGTACCTAGTTGTCAAGAGTAGAAGAGGGCATGCAATTGATGAGGTAGCAAGCAGTAAGTACGGAATTGCCCCAAAAACGATGTTGGACATTACCGTGAAGTAAAAGGGTGGGAGTTGTTTCAACCAGATGTCTATTCTTTCTTTCCGCAATGCCATTTTGTTGAGGAGTATGTGGACAAGGTGTTTGGTGAAAAATTCCATGAGAGGCCATAAATTGTTGAAAAGGCTAGACAAATATTCATGATCATTATCACTACGTAAAGTTCTAATGGAAACACCAAACTGATTCTTTATTTCATTATAAAAGTTTTGAAATATTGTAAACAACTCATAATGGTTTTTCATCAAAAATAACCAGGTACAATGGGAAAAATCATCAATAAAAGTGACAAAGTACTGTGCACCTAGAGTTGACACAGTACGACTAGGACTCCATACATCGGAATTCACTAAAGTAAATGGAGATGCAGCTCGACTAATGACTCGACTCGGAAAAGAACGATGACTATGCTTACCTATTTGACAAGACTCACATGACAAAGAGGATAACTTAGATAGATGAGGAACCATATGCTGTAACTTCTGAAGACTAGGATGACCCAACTGAGCATGAACAAGATCAGATGAACCAATCGCCGAACCAGCATACGCACATAGGTGAAGTTGATATAGTCCGCGTGACTCATATTTGATGCCAATCATCCGCCTCGAACTCCGGTCCTATAAGGAAACAATGTCTTTAGTAAAGGAAACAACACAATCAAGAGAGCGAGTAAGGCGACTGATAGATAATAAATTGAAAGGGGAGCCAGGAATAAAGGACATTATCAACCGAAAATAAGGGAACAGATCGAACAGTACCAACCCCTTGAGATTTTGTTTTAGATCCATTAGCCATGGTTATAGAAGGTAAACAACCAGATGAAGAAATGGATGAAAATAGAGATTTATTACCAGTGATTTCGTCTGTGGCCCCAAAATTAAGGGCCCAAGGACCAAGAGAAGTGGAATGAGAGATGCCAGCAAGGGAATTACTAGATTGAACAACAGAAACAGTGGAATTAGGACCTTGAGAATGGCATTCAGCAAACCACTTCAGAAAATCATCATATGCAGGTATTGGTGGCTGAGACGGGGTTGCCTCGGAACAATGAGCTACCTGGACAACACTAGAAGTTTTCTTCTGCAAAGCATAGCATCGATCAATTGTGTGCCCCTCCCTGTGACAGTGGTCACATTTAAAGCGAGATTTGCCCTTCTTGCCCTTTTTACCCTGAGAAACCATCGAAGAAGATTCGATTGGGACAGGGGAATCTATAGGCTCAAGGGACGTCTTTTTCTGTACTCGAAGGAGAACAGACCAAGTAGAATCCATAGTTGGAACTGTGGGGGAACCAAATATCTTATCTCTAATGTGAGAGTACTCCTCGGACAATCTGTGCAAGGCCAACAACATGAAGAATTGTTGACGGTTAGCAATCTCCATATCATCAATCTGAAGGGCTCCGAGAATGGTCAGGAGGTCACTGCAAATTCCATAAAGACGCTAAGTACTATTAGTGTATAAGGTATCATCTTGCGCCCAGATAGAGGCACATGTCTCATGAGCCCGGAAGACCAGACGAATTGTAGGATGAAGGGTAGACTTGAGAATGCAACAGAGTTGAGCATCAACTTTCCTCCACTGAAGCCAGTTTACTTCATCAATATTAGTCAACTGCTTGGTGAGGTGGTCTTCATAATCTTGACCCACAAACCAAAGTCGAACATGAGAAGCCCAAGAAGCGCAATTTTTACTGTCTAACTACTCACAAGCCAGAGGAACAGTAACATGGTTGGTAAAAATTGGGGCATTAGCTTTGGGTGGGTTGGAGGCAGCCATAATAAACCAAAACAAAAGCAAAAAAGCAAGAAAAAGGGTGGTCCGTGGCCAAAAGTGACAAACCAATGCTAGAATCAGATGGAGAACCTCAAGGTGAAGACGGCGATGTGAAGAGCCACTAAAGATACGCTGTCATGAGCCGTCACGCGCCGGGAACAATGGCGGCGCTGGTGGTGAAGCCACGAGGAAGAGGAGAAGCATGGAGGCGCGTCGCAGCTCTGATGGCCGCAAGGTTCTAGGGTTTGACCACTCTGGGGACGGCGCAACTGATCCAGGGGGTGGTGGCTGGAAAATTCGCCGTATGCGGTGGCCGAAGAAGAAACACTGTCGCGGTGAACAATACCGCTGAAACAGAAAGTAATAACAGAGTGAAAACTGGGTAATGGAACTAGTTTTCCAAAAAAAAAAAAATACTCCAATAGACCGTGGGTCTATGGGGAAAAAAACGTTTTGCCTCTCGTTAGGCTCTAGATACCATGTTAAAGAAGAAAAAATCGAGAGGAATGTGGTAGAAACCGTGTGTTTTTACATCAGCACACCGAGAGTCTATTTATAATAGGTTTAGTATCTTTATAATAATTACAAGAAAAAATATAAAATATTCATTATGATACTAACTACCTAAAATACATTATTTACACAATCAATCAAATACTAAATACAATAATAGAGATATTCATAGATTCTAACAGAGATATTCACAGATTCTAACAACTGTGTTTAAAACAAAAACAAAAGACCTAATTGAAGCAAATGACAATAGATATTCTTTTTGTACTTGATGTTTAAGGTTGGATTTTTTTCTTACAGTTTGACAATTTTCTTTCTTTTCTTTGTTTATAAACTCTTTATATTGTTGTTGGGATTTCATAGTGGTGTACAATTAGTTTGTACTTTGTGGGAACACCATGTTGACAAGGTATTTGAATTTCTTGAAAAACATGGTGACAATCCTGTGGATGGTCCTCATGTTTTTGTATTAACTCAAATGAACATCAAGCCACCCAAAGGTTAGGTTTTCCATTGTGGTAGAAACTAAATCAAACTGTCATCCATATTTCACAAATTAGACAATTTTAAGTCTAAACATAATGGTTTTGGTGTGTGTAGATGGTTTTGGTGTATCTGTCAGCAACTAAAAATATGCCAAAAAAGTCTTTATAAATCCTGACTTTCTTGAAGTCCATCAATTCAAACAAAAGTATGGATTATAACAAAAGTTTTGTTTCCCAATTCTGTTACAATTTTAATGTTTACCATCTTCATGATCTTAAAACTCATGCATCAGGTTGGATCCAACTATTTTTGTCCCCTTTAGTCAGCTAACTCATGCATCAAGTAATCAAGGAAACTCCCTATCTTTGGTTTCTCCAACTTCTTAGCAAGATCTAATGTCCTGATTTCTCCGAATTGCACGTATTATGAGTATTTGGCAGTTATAAACACTCAAAAGGGTATGTTACCTACTTTAATAATTTTGTTTAACTCATTTCCTAATAGGAAACATTTTGTGTCACTGTGGCAACAATTAACACAATGAAGAGCAATAATGGATGGTTCTACATAAGCTATTCTAAATGTTTACTCTCAGCCCCAGATAGTGTTGCTCTGCCCTACATATGTGATGGTTGTAAGAATGAAATACATGAAACTCTCCTAAGGTTGTGTCTGAATGTTTAACCTTCGATTTGTACTGCTTTTTTTTTTTTTTACTTTTGTTACATATAGATTGAGTTTCCTTATTTTCAACCAGATACAAGGTTCAGGTTAATGTCACACAGAGTGCTCATGATGCAACCTTTGTTTTATGGGATCATGAAATCCTTCAAATTATTGGCCAAAATGCTTCACTGCTAAGGGATCAACAAATAAAAGTATCCTTTTAAACTACTTTACAAACATCATTTGCTTTTTATTACCTTTTTTTATGAAACGGATATAATAAATGTTCAATCCTTTGGTATATGTAGGAGGGAGATCAAAATGAGAAGATTATTCCAGAACCACTTGATGCTATACTTGAAAAGAAATATGCCTTTAGATTCAAATGGAGTCCTCACTACAAACAATCTTACAAATCTCTGAAGATGTGCAGCTCATGGAAACAATTTTACCATAGCTAATTCCCAAGGAGGTATACTAAATGATTCTACCAACTCTGTTGTTATCAATTAAATTGTTTGGTTATCATTTCAACATATTAGAACTAGTCTCACTCATATATATGCTTAGCAGTCTAATGTTGATGCAAAATGAAAAGGAATTGTGTATGAAACTGACCATCCAAATTCTAAGTTAAGTGTAAGTCATTCAACCAGGATAAATATGTGATGGTTCTTCATTTATAAATTTAGTTTTTTGCTGACACAATTTTTCATTTCTTATGTATTATAGACTTAAAGATTGACACAATTCTTTAATTTTCGCAGCATTCCTATTGTATTTCTGCTAAGAATGATCCAAAGCTTGGGAGCATCATGACTCCTCTTAAGCTTGAATTTTCACAAGAAAATGTGTCCCCAGTACCTGAGGATCTTACTCCTGCAAAGAGGCTTGGATCTGAGACAAGTGCTTTTCAAGGACTTGAGGATTTATCAACTCCATGTTAGCTGTCTTCAAACAAACATATCAAGTTTGAGTAGTTAAAAAATTAAGAACATTTTTTGAATGTTGCATAGCAACATTAACTTTGTGTAGTTGATATTCATGTTTTGTGACTCTGATACTCTTTGGAATATTCATGCCATGTCATGTATATTTTTTAGTATTGTACATTGATGAAACTAACTGTTATGCATCACCACCTGCTTCTGATATAAATATCAATATTAACAAGTAAAAAGTTGGTGAAATGAGGCAATGGTGGCAACAATCGTTCTAGTATTTTGCATTCTCATATATTCTTCAATTTCCTTTTCTTCATAGTATTATACATTTACACAAGGATAGATGTCCAAATATTATAGTTTTCATTTCATAATTTGTTGATGCCATTCAAATTTAAGATTACAGAACAAAAAATGTTTTTTTCCAACAATATTTGTGCCAAAAACATGTTAACTTGGCAATTATATATTTATTATAACATTATATGAATGAACAATAACAATACAAAAATATGAATATTGTGAAATAACAAAATTAGAATCATAGTTTTTGTTACAAAAAAATTATAACTATATAAGAAATTCATTTAATCACACAAAATGAAACAACTAAACAACTTACAATTTCTTTCATTAAATTTACTTGGCCAAATATTTATTTCCTACAATAAAGTCTCATTTTTTGTTAAATTTCATAACTAATAAAATATAAGATATTTTTATTCTAATTTCCTTTTATCATTTTCTGAGACGAGATAAAAGATATTGGCAATACAATCAACTAAAATAGTCTTCTCAGTATAACCAAATTAATTTCTGTTTTACCTTTGTGGTCTAAGAATTTGCAAAATCCCATTGTATATATGCATCATATACATCCTAATTTTCACTTAATGTTGTTGTTAACAGGAGTTATTGTGGACCTCTAAAAAAAATTGGTGTTCACACACAGAGTCTTTTGTAATCTCACATTTAATAAACCCACTTCTCCATGTTGTCGGACACTCTACCTAATGCTCATCAATCAAACTATCATAGACTATAGACTATTAGACTTAATTATAAGATAACAACATCTCAGAGACCAAGAAAAAAAGAAAAACCCTTTGTCGTCCAAATTCTAACACCTTGAGTTCTTCTTTCTTCTTACAAAGTCCCAAATAGCTTCCAAATACAAGAAAAGGTTAAAGATTCACTATAAGGCTACTATCGGAAGATAATGGCTGGAATGGGTGATTTCAAATGGATGGTAACCTTCTCCATTCATTTCTTCAATTTTCTTTCTTTGTTTACATTCATTTTCCAACGTTTCAGTTTTAACATCAGAGTATAGCTTTCCCAATTGCATGCAAGCATGAACCACCTTTGAAACATTCCATTTTTGCATCAATTAGATGTGAACAAACCTGCTATTTCGATTTGCGATACTTTTTATTAATTTATCTTATTAATTATGTTATGAATTATCTTAATAATGTCACTATTATAATATATCTACAAAAATCCCCAATTGCAATTAGAGTTCAAGGTTAAACATCTAAAACTAACATTTAGAACTTCTTATAAATTTGGTCTACAATTTTTCATATTAATGTTGTCATTTCAATTTCAGTGAGGAAATTTGGTATGGGTATAGGATAATCTCTGTTAGTAACTTAGTAATGTCATTATTATAATATATATCTACAAAAATTCCCAATTGCAATTAGGGTTCAACATTAGGGTTTAACTTTAGGGTTCAACATTTAAAACTATGATTTAGAACTTCTTACAAATTTTGTCTCCAATTATTCACATTAATATTATTGTTTCAATTTTAGTGAGAAACTATCGTTTGGATATACGATAATCTTTTATAGTAACAATTAGGATTGCGATTAACATTTATATTATCCTAATATAGTTGCAGAATGTGGATTGCATTACATTTTAGAATTGACTGTAATGATTATGGGTTTCGATAGTATTAAACACAAAGATTAAGACTATTGTTATATTATATTATATACAGAGAGCTGGAAAGGTATTTGTCAAGAAATTAGTCGTCCATGGTTGGAACTCTCCACTAAGGCTTAACCAGGTATAATTTGCATCCCCAATTTTTTCCATCAATCTGATTTGGTTTATTCCTATCTACTCAAAACATATGTATTGTTGTTTCATTTCATAAACAAAATATGTGTCATGTTTTTCATAGGAAGAAATTGTCATTCTTCCACGATTTCATTTGCAATGGAAAGATAACTACCAAGCAACTGTTATTCTCCATGATAGCCATGGAAAAAATTTAATGTTTTTGTTAGGAGGAGTTGAAGAAACGTGTACTTTTTCTATGGGCTTCAGAAGATTAAGCAAAGTTGAGCTGGAAGAAAGATCATGTATCAAATTCTTTTGTACCAATTGGAATTCATTTTGGATTGTGCTACCCAAATCTGCTAACAAAAAAATTTCCTCTGAAATTTTTTTGTATTCACAGACAAAAGATGCTAATACTAATATTCTAATCCAACCTGTAGCAAAAAATAGACAGAATCCTCAATTGATTATGCTATGTGAGACAACTTTAAGTGCCAATCAAACTACAAGAAATCAACCATTGGTAATATAATCATACTTCAATGGTCAATATTTGTTTTAAGCCATTTTTCTTTCTTTTCTTTTGATATAATGCTAATTATGATTTCTTCATCTTATCACATTTTTTGCCATAGCTCATTCCTACCACTATTGTCGAGGAAATTCTCATAAAGAACAAACCAACTTATGAAGACTACTTTGATGATGGAACTGTGGAGACTTGGCATCTGATATGGAACAAAATAAGAAGTCTCCAAGTTCATTTTGGAGTTGGGTGGTATCAATACTGTCGAAGCAAGAAACTCAAGGCTGGAAACAAACTAACCTTCTTCTTTTATCAACAACTAGAAGAATTCCACCTTAGATTGTCCACTACCTGACCTCTTCGTCAAGTATATTTTTTGAAGTTGAAGTAATGGCTTCCAAGAAATCATCATGATCTCACCAACTTGATCCTTTCTTTTTATTTCCATGTAAAGTCAAATGCCCAAACTATAATATCAGTGCTAACAGTGTTTTGTCTTTATCTACTGAACATATATTTTGGGGCATTTTCTGTTTTTTTGCCCTTTGCCCATTTATCTGTATAACTCTATCTTTCTGATCTATAATGGTTAAGTTACTTTGTTGTTTATATCCCTTAGATAAATTCATGTTCTCATAGTGTGCATTACTAATTATTCATTCCTAATAACATTATATTTTCCTATCTTAAAAATTTTAATATAATTAACATATTTTATGAAATTTTTTTAAATACAATTTTAATACAATTATCCTAATACAATATGAGTATAATATCTTATTATTAGTTATATAATCACTAATCACTAAAGTATCTAACATTACTGTACATAAAAAAGCACATGTTCATCATATACAAACTATTTTGTTCATCCCTCGGGTTATCAAAAATAGCTGTGTACATAAAAAAAATTGTTTACACGGTTGACATCTCTATAATATTCACTGATATAATTTTAGAAAGTTCCCAAATTTATTAATTTAATTAAACCTCTAAATTCAGATTTACAATTCTTTTCAAATAAATATCACATAATAGTCTCACATCATCTTGGTTTTCCCACTCAAACCAATAAGTAATAACTAGTAAATAATAAAATAATGTATTTCCATTGGTCCCAATTTGTACCATCAGTGCAATTGTTTGGGCAACAAGAATGACTAATGGCACGCAACTTTGTGCCTTCTTTTTCCTTCCATGATGACACTCAAAACCCATTTCTAGAATTCAAAAAAAAATTAATGTCCACACTTCTATTCTCTTCCTTTACGCTCACGACAATCTTGAAGAAGACAAAATCTAAGGTGAACAACATTTACATAAAAAACATCTGAATAATTATTAACCTTTTTAATGGTGATGGAAATGGTTAACTCGTTTCAGTATAGTGACTATACGTGTATCGTCTACAGGGAGCACTTGGATTAATTCAATTAAGAATTAAGTTGATGAATTGTTCAAAAACATATTAAGATTGTGAATGGCAAATAAAATAAACAATAGATACAGAGATAATCAAATAAAATAATGAGTCACCTGGGATTGAGTTTCATTACTTCACCTTGTTTCTTTCTATGTTAGTTAAATATTATAAGAAAAGATGCATACTCAATGTCACAAGTGCAAATCCTTTTGTCACCTGATTCTAAGACACTAGTTTCTAGAGCCCAATCCCTTGGCACTCTAGCTACCAAGTCTTGCATTAATAAGAGTATAAAGCAATCATAAGACACTTCCTGGTTAATGCGTCTGGTGCTCGAGCCCTGGTGTGGCACTCAAGCGCCAGGCTTAATACTCAGGCAGAGAGGATCCAATGTTCTGGCGCTCGAGCCCTGGTGTGGCGCTCGAGCGCCAAGCTCACAACTCTGGCAGAAAAGGATCCAATGCTCAACGTATTCTGGCGCTCGAGCGCCAGACTCATAACTCTGGTAGAAAAGGATCCAATGCATCAAGGTTACTGGCGCTCGAGCCCTGGTATGGCGCTCGAGCGCTAGAGCATTTGCACTGGCAGAAAGGATCCTATGTTCCTCAGCTTCCAGCGTTCGACCCTTGGTATGGCGCTCGAGCGCTGGCCTCTTATATGCCCCAGCAACTTGATCTTCTTATTTTTGCCTCCAAAAACACCTGAAAATACATTTCTAAGTTAGAAAATCTATTATTACCACTTATTTACTTTTAAACTCACAAAGTAAAGATAAAGGGTGAAATTATGTATAAAACATGTAATTTCTAGAGAAGATAAGTGCAAATCTTTATTGAATAAACACACTAATTTGCACTTATCAAACTCCCCCCAACCTAAGACTTTGCTTGTCCTCAAGCAATGTATCCTAAAACAAAGAAAAACAACAAAAGATAACATGACAAGTATGGGTTAAAGCAAGTGTATCAACTTCAATCCTTATAATATGCATGGTAAGAGCTAAGAGAGAGACTTGTGATCACCCAATTTACAGAAGCAACGGACTATTTTATGACTTAAGTGCAAAGGAAATTGTAATCAACCATTGACAGAGGTTTACTCTCAAACCTTACATGGTGACTATTATGCTCATTCCTCAATGTCACTTAACTTAAATTTTGTTTTTCATTTGCCATCAAACCATTTCACAAAATTGAACAATGAATCAAGAGGTATTTATCAAAAGGTTGTAATGAGGCTGGGCTACAAAGAATCTTTGTTTTTTTGGTTAAGCAAAACGAGTCGGAGAAAATATTTTCATATACTTACAAAACATGCTCACCTCATACTTCCTTTTCCTGGCGCTTGAGCGCTAGGTCTAAAAACCGGACAGTGAATAAGCCTTCTTCAAATGCTCAAATTTTCAACTTTCTCACAAAAATTCTTTCAAAACTCATCAAAATTACTAATTCTATTTACACAAAACACAAAAAAAAACACACAAAATTGGGTTGCCTCTCAATCAGCGCTTGTTTAACGTCGTTAGCTCGACGCCTGTAGCATGATTATGCTTCCTTCAAATCCATTATGGTGGTGAGCCGCTCGACGTCACCACCAAGGTATAACTTCAGCCTTTGACCATTAACCACCCAGCTTTCATTTCTCACTGGGTCTTCAATCTCTACGGCTCCATAAGGCCTTACATCCTTAACCCTAAAGGGTCCGGACCACTTGGACTTTAATTTTCCCGGGAATAATTTTACTCTAGAATTAAAGAGTAAAACATACTGCCCAGGACTAAAAATCTTTTTGACCAGCTTTTTATCATGATACATCTTCATTCTTTCCTTGTATATCCTTGAAGACTCATAAGCTTGGAGTCTCAATTCTTCCAATTCATGAAGTTGCATTTTCCTTTTTTCTCCAGCAGTTGTCGGGTCAAAATTGAAATACTTTAAATCCCAATATGCCTTATGTTCTAGCTCGACCGGTAAGTGACAGGACTTCCCATAAACTAACTGAAAAGGAGTCAATCCTATGGGAGCTTTAAAAGCTATCCGGTATGCCCACAGAGCATCATCCAGTTTAATGGCCCAATCTTTTCTTGAAACACTAACGGTCTTTTCTAGAATTCGCTTAATTTCTCTATTCGAGACTTCAGCTTGACCATTAGTTTGGGGATGGTAAGGACTAGCAATTTTATGTCTCACCCCATAATGTTCCAAGACCTTCTTTAGTTGGGAGTTGCAAAAATGCGAACCTCCATCACTGATGAGTACTCTCGGGGAACCAAACCTTGAGAATATATTCTTTTTCAAGAATGTCACTACCGTCTTTGCATCAGCTCTTGCACAGGGAATTGCCTCTACCCATTTTGAAACATAGTCCACTCCCACCAATATATATTCATTGGTGAAAGAGGGTGGAAATGGACCAACAAAATCAATTCCCCAGCAGTCAAATACCTCTACCTCCTGCATAATTGTCAGAGGCATCTCATTTCTCCTTGTCACTCCTCCGGTTCTTTGGCACTTATCACACTGCTTCACATAAATGTGAGCATCTTTAAAGATTGTTGGCCAATAGAAACCAGATTGTAATATTTTGGCTGCAGTGCGTTCCCCATTAAAATGTCCCCCATAGGGTGAATTGTGACAATGCCACAATATGCTTTTAGATTCTCCACAGGAAACACAACGTCTCAGAAGACCATCTCCTCCAATTTTGAATAAATAAGGATCATCCCAAACGAAGTAAGAAGAGTCTTTTAAGAACTTCTTCTTTTGTTGCCAAGAAAATTCATCCGGAATTATTCCTGCTGCTTTAAAATTTGCCATATCAGCAAACCATGGCCTTTCTTGTATGAGTAGCAATCGTTCATCCGGGAATTCCTCAACAATCTCTTTTGTTTCGTTGGTCCCCTCTGTGTTATGAAGTCGAGAAAGATGATCAGCCACAAAATTTTCACATCCCTTTTTATCATTGATGACTAGATTAAATTCCCGTAGCAAGAGAATCCAACGAAGCAATCTTGGCTTCGACTCTTTCTTAGTCACCAAGTATTTTATGGCTGCATGGTTAGTGTAAACAATCACTCTTGACCCTATAAAATAAGATCTAAATTTTTCCAACCCATATACAATCGCTAGTAACTCTTTTTCTGTAGTTGCATAGTTCACCTGTGCATCATTAAGTACTTTACTAGCGTAATGTATTGGATGAAAAATTTTGTCTTTCCTTTGGCCTAGTACGGCACCCACAGCATAGTCACTCGCATCACAATTAAGCTCAAAGTCCAAAGACCAATTTGGAGCAACTATGATTGGGGCCATAATTAGTTTTTCCTTCAGTCTCTCAAATGCCTCCAAGCACTTAGCATCAAAATTGAAGTCCACATCTTGGAGAAGTCCTTTATAAATCTCCAGTAAAAACCGGCATGTCCTAGGAAACTCCTGATTCCTTTAACATTCATGGGTGGTGGAAGTTTTTCGATGACTTCCACTTTTGCTTTGTCAACCTCGATCCCTCTAGAAGAGATCTTATGACCAAGCACCACCCCTTCTTCTACCATCAAATGGCACTTCTCCCAGTTAAGTACTAGATTTGTTTGAACACATCTTCCTAGCACAATATTCAGGTTGTTCAAACATTCTTCAAAACTTTTCCCAAAGACAAAGAAGTCATCCATTAAAACCTCAATACATTTCTCCACTAAATCCAAAAAAATGGCGAGCATGCATCTTTGAAAGGTTGTAGGCGCGTTACACAGTCCAAACGACATACGCTTATAAGCAAAAACTCCAAATGGACTTGTGAAGGCTGTCTTTTCTTGATCTTCTGGGTTCACCAATATTTGGTTATACCCAGAATATCCATCCAATAAATAGTAATATGCCTGGCCAGCTAATCTCTCAAGCATTTGGTCAATAAAAGGCAAAGGGAAATGATCTTTCTTGGTGGCTTGATTTAACCTTCTATAATCAATGCACATTCGCCACCCGGTCACCGTCCTTGTAGGGATTAATTCATTTTTCTCATTCTCAATGACCGTAATCCCCCCTTTCTTCGGAACCACTTGAACTGGACTTACCCACTCGCTATCGGAGATGGGATAAATAATACCAGCTTCAAGTAACTTGAGTACTTCTTTTCTCACTACTTCTTTCATTATCGGGTTTAATCACCTTTGAGGATGGGCAACAGGTTTAAAATCCTCTTCCATATGTATCTTGTGCATACAGAAAGAAGGACTTATGCCTTTTAGATCTGTCAATGCCCATCCGATTGCCCCATCATTGGCTTTCAAAACCTCCAAGAGTTGTTCCTCTTGGTCAGAAGATAGTGAACTGTTGATTATCACTGGCTTGCCTCCCCCTTCATCTAAAAATGCATATTTCAGATGGGATGGCAACACTTTCAATTCCAGCTTATTTTTTTCTGACTTCTCCTCCTTGGATAAGTCTTCCAGGACAAATGTTATCATGGGGTCCTCTTTCAGAGTATCTAGGTCCCTCAAACAATTTTTTATTTCGACTTCTTCCAAGTCATATGAATTTGCACGAGACTGCACTAGAGCTTTTTCTAAAGGGCTAGCATTATACATTTCATGCTTCCCTAATAGAAATGCCTCTTCCATGACATCCACCCTAAAGGTTGACTGTTTTTCCTTTTGGTGTTTCATGGCTTCCAATACATCAAATTTTACCTCATCATCCTCAACTCGTACCTTGAGTTTCCCATTATCCACGTCAATTATGACTCTTGCCGTTTTCATGAAAGGTCGCCCTAAAATTAAAGGCACCTCCAAGTCTTCCTCTATATCCATAATGACAAAGTCAACCGGAAAGACAAATTTATCAACCTTCACTAGAACATCCTCCGCTACTCCATAAGGAAATTTTAATGACATATCTGCCAGTTTGAGGGTCATTCTAGTGGGTTTCACTTCCGGATCACCAATCCGTTTTACCATGGACAATGGCATGAGGTTTATGCTTGCACCAAGATCCAGTAATGCCTTCCCCACGGGAAGAGCACCAATAGTAACAGGGATAGTAAAACTACCCGGATCTTTGGTCTTGTGAGGCAAGGATTTTTGAATGATGGCACTACACCCGGCTTCTAGTTCCATAGTTTCTTCTTTAAACTTCCTCTTTTTCATCAACAAGTCCTTCATGAACTTGGAATATGTGGGCATTTCCTCCATAGCTTCCATAAATGGTACATTTATTTGAATCCGTTTGAAAATGTCTAGAAACCTAGCATATTGCCTTTCCTTTGTCTTCTTTGATGGATGAACGGGATAAGGAACCTCCTTTACCTGAGGTACTCCATCCATCTTTTCTTTGACCTCACCCTTCTTTTTTTATTTTTTTATTTTCTTCTTTTTCACTATTTACATTATTTTTCTCCTCACTCCTTCTTTCACCTTCCTTCTCTACTTCCTCCATGGCTACCTTTTCAATTTCTCCTTCCACCTCCTTGGGTTCATGCAAATGATCCCCTATTCCTTTACCAATCTCCGTACCACTCCTTGTGACAATGGACTTGCATTGTTCTTTTGGATTTGTGGTGGTATTAGCGCAGAATGGAGTAGTGGTAAGCTCTGCCAATTGTTTAGAGATTTGACCCACTTGCGTTTCAAGATTCCGGATAGACGCCTCGGTGTTTTTCTAGAAAGCTTCATTACTTTGGTGGTTAGCCAATGAAGCTTGGATAAATTTATCCAATGTGTCTTCCAATTTGATGGTCCTCTCTACCAATGGAACAAATGGCAGCCTATATAATGAATTTGTTGAATTTTTCCAGTTCATTTGACCTTGTCCTTGAGGATTCTTCCACCCTTACATTCCCGCATTGGAAACATTAGATTTAAAGGGTGAAGAAAAGAAATGTCCTCTTGACTGATTATTCACAAAATTCAACTCCTCCTCTTTTTGGCTAAAAGCATGCGGACATTGAGTATATGAATGACCTTCACCACACAATTCACATACTCCTATTTGAGCTTGTTGGTTCACTACTTGAACTTGTTGCAGCTTTGGCACCAATTGTGTAATAGCTTGACTCAAGTGCTCAATAGCATCAGAAGAATTTAATTCCAGGACACCCTTGGGCTTTGAGACTTGGCTTCTGGGTTGATGCCCAGCTCTATCACTTGCTGCCATAGAAGTGATAATTTCCATTGCAGTAGGTACATCAATGGTTTTCAATGACCGTCCAGCAGTTGCAATGAGATGGATTGTCCATTGATGGTTCAATCCTGCACAAAATATGTTTAGCTTCGCAACATCGGTCAACCCATGATTTGGGCATTTTCTCAACAACCGTTGATACCTTTCCCAAGCCTCATGAAATGCTTCATCTTGCCCCTGCTTAAAAGCAGATATTTTAGATTGCACTTGGATCATTTTAGAAGGAGGAAAGAACCTTGTTAAAAAGGCCTCTTCAACCTCACTCCATGTGTTCAAACTTTGACTCGGAAGAGTCTTGAACCATTCTTTTGCATCTCCAATAAGTGCTAAATGAAATAATTTCATATAGGCATCTTCAGCACTTGCTTCATCCAAGCCCATAGTCGCTATAAGATCATAAAAGGTCTCCAAGAAATTATGCAGATCCTCATGATCTTTCCCCGTAAACTGATTAGTCAAAATGAGATTATACCAATACGGCTTAATCTCCATTTGCTGAGTAGTGGGAGACAAGACAATAGCGGACCGATTCCTTGGACCTTGCGGAATCACATAGTCTCCAAGAACTACAACCCTCGTCGGGTTAGGACCTTCTGCAGCCATATCAAAAGTAACAGAATGTGTAAAGTTACTAGAGAAATCTGAGGAACTCTCTCCCTCCTTTTGTTCACGGTATTTAGTTGCAGACTGTCGTCTAACAAATGCCTCGATTTCGTCAATATATATTAACTTTTCTCTTTGGCTTTTGCTGCGAGTAAGCATACAACAATACTGGAACAATAGTGAGAGTTAGGTACAAGTATACAAATACATACAAAAAGAAAACTATTCACAATTTTTACAAATCAACTCAAAACTTAAAAGAAATAAACAACCGTGCTCCCCGGCAACGGCGTCAGAAATTTTGTTAACCTTTTTAATGGTGCTGGAAATGGTTAACTCGTTTCAGTATAGTGACTATATGTGTATTGTCCACAGGGAGCACTTGGATTAATTCAATTAAGAATTAAGTTGATGAATTGTTCAAAAACATATTAAGATTGTGAATGGCAAATAAAATAAACAATAGATACAGAGATAATCAAATAAATAATGAGTCACCTGGGATTGAGTTTCATTACTTCACCTTGTTTCTTTCTATGTTAGTTAAATATTATAAGAAAAGATGCATACTCAATGTCACAAGTGCAAATCCCTTTGTCACCTGATTCTAAGACACTAGTTTCTAGAGCCCAATCCCTTGGCACTCTAGCTACCAAGTCTTGCATTAAGCAGAGTATAAAGCAATCATAAGACACTTCCATCCATCCCTAGATCCGAAGGTTTTATGAGAGTTTTTCTCCATATCCGTTTATAAACCAATTTCCTAATTGCGCAAATAAACTAACACAAGGCAAAAGGTGATCAAGCTTAAACCAAGAAAAGAAGCACAGAAGAAGAACTCCAATTCATAAATAATATAAACTAACAATTGAAAGAAACAAGAGACGAAGTAATTACATTCAATCCCGGTGGAAAGCTTAGCCTAGCAAGGCCATGAACTTCATCCCTAAACTTTGTGGTTTATTTCTATACAACTCAATATCTCTCCTAACTTTTGAAAGTCTGTATTTGTAGGTGTTTTGGGCAGGGGTATGGCGCTCGAGCGCCCTCCTGGCGCTTGAGCGCTGGCCTGACACGTGCTGGTTAATGAGCTTAATTGCCTGGTTAATGTGTCTGGCACTCGAGCCCTGGTGTGGCGCTCGAGCGCCAGGCTTAATACTCAGGCAGAGAGGATCCAATGTTCTGGCGCTCGAGCCCTAGTGTGGCGCTCGAGCCCTAGTGTGGCGCTCGAGCGCCAGGCTCATAACTCTTGCAGAAAAGGATCCAATGCTCAACGTATTCTGGCGCTCGAGCCCTGGTGTGGCGCTCGAGCGCCAAACTCATAACTCTGGCAGAAAAGGATCCAATGCTCAAAGGTTACTAGCGCTCGAGCCCTGGTAGGGCGCTCGAGCACTAGAGCATTTGCACTGGCAGAAAGGATCCTATGTTCCTCAGCTTCCGGCGCTCGAGCCTTGGTATGGCGCTCGAGCGCTGGCCTCTTATATGCCCCAGCAACTTGATCTTCTTATTTTTGCCTCCAAAAACACCTGAAAATACATTTCTAAGTTAGAAAATCTATTATTACCACTTATTTACTTTTAAACTCACAAAGTAAAGATAAAAGGTGAAATTATGTATAAAACATGTAATTTCTAGAGAAGATAAGTGCAAATCTTTATTGAATAAACACACTAATTTGCACTTATCAATAATCATCCATGTTAGTCATTGCAATTGGAATGGAAAATTCATTTTCTTCTTCCCTTTTTATGCAGGTTTGTCAGGTTAACGTTTAACACACTCTTGAAATATTGATTAATGGTGGCTTTGCAACCAAAATATAAATTGTTGTTTGCTCTTAGAATGGACATATATTTCTTTTAAACCTGGGGTATTTTTGAGACATTATGTTTTGATGACACATAAACTAAGGATGGAAATATGACCATTTTTTGGAGCTCGAAAACAAAGCATGGATGAAAGCCATCCATCAACCTTGCTTAACTACTTGTTCCCTTTTAAAACGATGTTTCCTTAATAAATCTAATTGGAGAATCTATCAGTTTAACCTAAACAGAATTTTTTTCTTTGTGTATAAAATATAACAAATGTATAAGTTGTCACTTTAGATTCATCCATCAATTATTCTCAATCTTCCTCAAGTGCACAATATGGAACTACTCATAACAATATCCATGTCCATGACCACATACATTCACAAAGCTTATCATCAGGTAGGCATACCATTGTTAACAATCATATTTCCTCTTCTAACCCATCACCTGTTGACAATATCACAAACGATGGATCAGAATCTCAAGGTCAGCTATATCATTACATTAAACAAATTACATACATTGTCAACTACACATTCTGTTGCTAATCTATTCTAAACATTGCTTCATCATGTGACAGACTTAAGTGAAAATGATACTTCTGATGGTGAAGATCTGATGGATGATTAGACTACAGAACAAATCAATGATGAACATCCAGGTAGTTAGATTTTCAGTTTGATTACTACAATATAATAACATTTTACACTCAACTTTTCTAAATTACACACAATTTGTATAACTGAAGGTTATAATGATATGGGTGACCCAACTTATACCTGTCAACAATGCAAAGCTCAGATGTGGTATCAGGAAAGGATCCGAAAAAATAAGTCTCCAAGTTCATGTTATGTTGCAGCAATGGGAAGATACAACTTTCATACATCCAAAAACTTCCTGAAATGCTTAAGAAGCTCTTATTTGACCATAATTCTCTTGAAAGCAAACACTTCCAAAGCCATATCCGTGCATACAATCTTATGTTTTCTTTTACTTCTCCTGGAACAAAACTTGATTCAGCATTGAACAATGGTAGACGTCTTCCTACTTTTTGAATTCCAGATCAATCACACCATTTAATTGGTAGACTCTTACTAATGCCAGAGCTCCAAATTTTGCACAACTCTATATCTATGATACTGAGAATGCAATCCAAAATCAAATGTCACACAACAAGTAAGAATCTGATCACATTACCCTTTTTTCTTCCACATATTTCAAATAATGTCTTAGATAATCAATATGTTTATTAATAAATCTTTTTCAAATATTACAGCTTCAATCAGATACTTGATGATAATATTGTGTTGAAACTCAAGTTGATGCTTGATCAAGAAAACAATTATGCTAAAATGTATAGGATGGCACGTGATAAATTCAAAGAAAGAGATGTTCCAAATCTCATATTAAGGCTCATATCGGAAAGGCAAGGTGATGGCAAAGTTCACAACTTACCAACTATTGCAAAAGTTGTTGCATTGATAGTTGGTGATTTTGATACCGGAGAAAAAAGAGATATAATACTTGAAACACAATCGAGGCAGTTACATCGAATTCATGAGCACAAACTAATGTATTTGCCATTGCAATACCCTCTTTTATTCCCCCGAGGAGAGGATGGATATAGAAGCAAAGTCCCTCATAAAGATCATGCTAACATTCATGCTGCTAAGAGGAAAACAATGACTATGAGAAAATGATTTAGTTTTAGGCTGCAAACAAGAGAATGTGAAGCACAAACTATTTTACAAGCAAGAAGCCATTTTCAACAATTTGTGGTTGATGGATACTACATAGTGGAGTTTGATAGATTGAGATACGTAAGAAAGCATCAAAAAGAACTTCGAGTAGAGAAATATTATAGTCTTACTCAAAGTAGCAATGACTCTCAAGCTCAAGGTTCTAACAGAGGAAACAGAATTGTGTTGTCATCTACTTTTGTTCGTGGCAGACGTTATATGGATCAACTTTATTTTGAGTGCATGGCAATATGTGGGGCCATGGGGTATCCAGATTTATTCTTGATATTCATGTGCAATTCAAATTCACCAGAGATACAACGAGTGGTTAAACCATTACATTTGAGACCTAATGATCATCCTGACATTGTGTCAAGGGTCTTCAAATTGAAATTTGATTAGCTTAGGCACGATTTGAAAGCAAAGGAAGTTTTTGGAAAGATTATTGGATGTAAGTCTATTTTCATTATCAATTGTGTCAAAATAACCTTATGTTTTCATTTTAGTGATTTGACATTCTGACTAATTTTTGTCTATACACGTCATTATCAGACATCCTTTCTATCAATAATATATTTTCATGCTTTGATACTTTTTTAGATATTTATACAATAGAATTTCAAAAAAGATGATTGCCGCATGCGCATATTCTACTATTTCTGCACCCTGCACACAATATCCAAATCCAAAAGATATTGATCGCATCATCTCAACAGAATACCAAACAAAGATGAAAATCCAGATTTATATGAATTGGATGGTAAACACAAGCTCCATGGTCCACGTGGGAATGCATGTCCAACGTCTCTTTGCATGAAATCTGGAAAATGTTCTAAGTTTTTTCCAAAAAAATTCCAACCAGTCACAATTGTTGATGAAGAGGGGTTTCTTATTTATAAAAGGAGGAATTCAGGACATGTTTTCATTAAGAATGGAGTCAGCCTTGGCAAACGTTTCGTTGTCCCATACAACGCAACTCTTTCAGTAAGATATAGAGCACATCTAAATGTAGAGTGGTGTGATTAGAGCACTTCAATTAAGTACTTATTTAAATACATCAATAAAGGATATGACACGATCACTGCAGCAATTGTCAATGCCAAAATGATGATGGTACACAATCAGAAATTCATGATGAAATCAAACATTATTTGGATTGTAGATACATTGCACCATGTGAAGCATGCTGGCGTATTTTTCATTCAATTTACAAGATAGACAACCAGTTGTGGAGAGACTGTATTTTTATCTACCCAATGAACAATCTGTATATTCTAATGTTGATTTAGGACATCCAATCTGTATATTCTACTGTCAAGGATTCAATGTTCACAATTTGAATGGAGGCTAACAAAAAATATCTTAAGGCAAAGGACTTGACATATACATAATTCGTCTCTCAATTTGTGTATGTTAAAAGAAGTCGAAGTTGGCATCCACGAAAGCAAGGCTAATTCATCGATTGATTTGGGTTTCTCCAACTTCTGGTGAGCTGTTATATTTAAGAATATGTTGTTTGTGTCAAAGGGACCATGTTCTTATGAAGACATACATACACTTGGAAATATAGTGTACTTATCATTTAGAGATGCTTGCTTTGCTATGAGTTTTCTCCAAGATGACAAAGAGTTTGTTGCTGCAATAAAGGAAGCCAGTCATTGGGCTCCTAGATTTTTTCTCAAAAAGCTATTTGTCATTATGCTTTACAGCAATAGTGTTGATAGACCAGAATTTGTATCGAGAAATACATGGCACTACTTAGCAGATGGTATTCTTTATCATCAAAGAAAATCCACTGGTATTAGAGGTAAGTAATCTGTCTTTATAACAGAATGAGAAATTGACCTACCTAAATAAATCTTTGTTTCAATATTGTAACAACATATTTTTTTATATTCCCTAATTGCATTTGTTCATTTTCCACAGATTTATAACTATTTGAGGATGAGTTAAAGTATTTGACTCTTTTGCACATTGAAGAATTTTTGCAAATAAATAGAAAGAGTATAAGAAATTTCCCAGGCATGCCCTTTCCAAAGGGGAATTTACCTAACTCTACAGGGAATAGACTCATCTGTGCAGAATTAGATTACAATCGTTCCAACTTAGAAGCTGAATTCAATTCATATTTTAGCCATCTCATAGGTATATATATATTTGTATCTATATTCATATCATTTGTGACTTCATTATTCATTTTTATGTATCAATTATCAGTTATAACTTAATTTAAAACCAACCTATTGGCAGATGAATAAAGAGACATTTACAACAAAATTATGGATGCTATTGCACATCAAATGAGAGGGATTTTCTTTCTTTATGGTTACAGTGGTACAGGCAAAACATTCATATGGAAAACTTTTGTTGCTACCATTAGATCAAAGGTGATATTGTTTTAACCGTTGCATCGAGTGGTATCGCGTCATTGTTACTACCTGGGGGACGCACAGCCCATTTCAAGTTTGTCATTCCAGTACCAACATTTCTAAATTATACTTGCAACATTCATCAGGGCAGTGATTTAGCTGAGTTACTTAGAGTCACCAAATTAATTATATGGGATGAAACTCCTATGTGTCACAAAAACTGTTTTGAGGCACTTGACAAGTCACTTAGAGATATCATAAAAAATTGTAACACAAAAGAATTATCTTTGGAGGTAAAGTTGTGGTTTTTTGTGGTAATTTTAGACAGATATTACCTGTTAGCCCTAAAGGTAGTTGTTTATATATTGTCCATACAACAATCAATGCCTCATACCAATGTAGCAACTTCAACATATGATGAACTACATCAATTTTCTCAATGGCTACTAGACGTAGGAGATGGTAAACTTGGTGAACCAAACGATAGCATGGCTAAAATTACTATCCTAAATAAGTTTCTTATCAACGATTTTAGTAATCCTTTGGAAGCCATTGTCTGAACCACTTATCATGATTTGTTAACAAATTACAACTATCAAGAATTCTTACAAGGAAGAGCAATTCTTGCATCCACAATTGAGACAGTGGACAAAATCAATGATTACATACTATAGCAAATTCCAGGTGAAGAAAAAGAATATTGTAGTTGTGATAGTATAGATAAAACTGAGATTCTTCAAAATCCAGTTTTTGAAACAATCACCCCTAAATTCTTAAATATATTGAAAACATCTAGACTACCAAATCACAAAATCAAACTTAAAGTTGGCACTCCAATAATGTTAATTAGGAATTTGGATCAAAGTGAGGGATTGTGCAATGGGGCAAGACTCATTGTCACAAAACTTGCAAACCATGTCATTGAGGCAAAAATTATTTCTGGGAAAAATATAGGAACTGTAACATATATTCCAAGAATGTCAATGTCGCCTTCTCAAACTCAGTGGCCATTCAAGCTTATTAGGAAACAAATCTCTATTATTGTCTCATATGCTATGACAATCAATAAATCCCAAGGCCAATCCCTTGCTCATGTTGGTCTTTATTTACCCAAACTCGTGTTTAGTCATGGCCAACTTTATGTTGCAATTTCAAGGGTTCAAAGCAAACAAGGATTGCACATTCTTATTCATGATAAAGATGGAGTTGCATCAAATACAACAACAAATGTGGTCTACAAGGAAGTTTTCAAAAATTTATAGGTATCACATATATTCTAACTGTTACATTAACTCACTTTTTTTCCTTCTTCATTTAATTACTTTTTTTATTAGTTTTATTATACTTCAAGATACATCTCAAAAAACCATATTCTACCCACAAATTGGGTCCGATACATCATAGTTATCTCATTTTTAAAAACATGTAAACATCACTCGCATGTTTGCAATTCTGTTTCTTTTTTGTTAACTTAATAGCATTGATTTTAACTAATTGACATTCTTCATCTTGTTATATTGTTTACTAATTCAACTAAATTGTATTACTTTTTCACATAAAAATTCTTCTCCCTTCCGTTGGTCAAAACTTTTTGGTTCCAACATCTATATATTCACTAGGTTACTTCTCTTTTTCAATCTGCTCCATTATTTTTATCTTCCTTTTAATTTAATCAACTATCTATTCATCTATATTCATTATTTCAATTGTCTGACTTATACACTTACCTGATTAAAAAATATTTTTGCTTTGTTTCATACTAACACAAAACATATTTTTGCTTCAAGGATATCCATACATAGGTGATGAATAAGACATTTAAAATCTTATGTTGTTCAATTTGCATGTTGAACCATCCAACTTTAATTTATTAATCAATCAATGTTTGATATTTGTCTATATGATGTTCCAGGATTCCAAGTTCGCTATTCTTATAATGGTGGCCAATGTCATGGTTATTCTTTGATATAACTCTTTTGATTGGCAAATTCTTTTGTATATTCTTGGTTATTTGCTACATACAACATTTCACATTGAATCTCTTTTTTGTTAACAAACTAATTACCTATCATAAGTGAAATTTTTGTATAAAGAATTCTTCAACTTATTTTTGTTGAAGTATAGTTTGAAGTATAATGACTACATATTTAACATTTACTTTTGCTATTTTGTTGTTCATTTAACACTTGAATTGTTTGACATTTAAAGCTCATTCTGCCTTAATTATATTTACTTTTTCTACACATTCAATTTTGCACTTCTACAATTTTTAGAGACGTCGCCACAATTCATTACCTGTACGTAAATTAATTCGACTGTTAGTATGCAGTCCATGCAACACATTGGTTAAATACTAGTTTTTGAGTAAAAACCTGTTAAGAGTTAAGACCATCAAAAGCAAAACTCTTTCTAAATTTCTTAATTTAACAAGTGTCATATGTCCTAATTATATAGCTCAATTGATAAACACATGAAGATATACGTGTGTGAGTATCGATTGAAATCCCGATTAATATTCTTTCCTAAGAACCAAAAAGACAAACATGTGCTATATATATTAAAAAAGTATTTGAGGGTATATGAAATCTATTATAAGGCATTATAGTTTATACCTCATGGGAGTAATATATAGTGATGCAATCTCTAGTAATATAAAGGAAAAAAAAAAGAATTTTCCTGATAATATAGATTTAATGAAAATGTATATATAAAATATAATTATATCATTTTGGTTATGGGAAATTTTAAAATTATTATTTGAATTTAATTTAAAATAATTGTTTAACAACCAAATCTATAAAAAAAATCAAAAGAGAATCTAGAAAGTTCCTCTAATATTTCAGAAATAAAAATTATGGAAATATTACCGAGAAGACATTAGTACGTTGAAGAGGCATTTATGAAAAGTAAAAAAAATAACATTTTACAATATGCATGTTGAGGAAATTTGTTATAATGGAGCTTAATTCTTTGAAAATGTTTGAAGCATAAAAATTCAACATAAAAATATTTTGTTCAACCTTATTCTTAACAACTTGAAATTTTTAATTAATGGATTATATCTTCCATTATCTGAAAATAGACCTTAGTCTATAAACGATATTGATTCTTCCGCTGATAAAAAGAATAAAAATTATAAGAATTACTAAAATAATGTTGTACAGTAAATAATTTTAAAATTTTGTTAACAATTATTCCAAATTTTAAATAGGGTTAAATATGTTTTTGGTCCCTGAACTATTGCTCGAATCTGTTTTTTGTCCTTAAACTTTAAAAAGTATGCTTTTAGTCCCTAAAGTTTCTAAAAAATTCGGTTTTAGTCCTTCAATTAAATTTCATCAAGTCATATGCTGATGCGGCAAATGGCGTCCACATGTCAAAAACTTAGTAATCCACGTGTTAGATTTTCAAAATAATTTAATAAATTAAATAAATTAATAAAATTTAAAAAGAAAAGAAACTAAATAAAAAATAAAGAGTAAACTCTCAAATTGGTCCCTAAGATTGTACGCGTCAAGCAGATTAGTCCCTGTGATTATGAAAACCTCAAATTAGTCCCTGACTTTGCAAAATGACATGCATTTTAGTCCTTTTACTTATTAAACGACTTTAGAAAACTAAGTTCAAAAGGACTAAAATGAATGATTTTTTGCAAAGTCAGGGACTAATTTGAGGTTTTTATAATATCAGAGACTAATCTCCATAACCCATACAATCTCAGGAACCAATTTGAGGGTTTACTCAAAAAATAAAATTGAAACCCTAAATTTTCCCCTCTACATTCTTTCTCCTCTCTATGTTCTTGCCCTTTCTACGTTCTTCTTCCTTCTCCTTCGCTTTCTCCCCCTCCTCCTTTTCCTTCTCCTTCTCCTTCTGTATTCTCCTTCTTCCTTCTTCTGCCTCTGTATTATTCATCTTATGCGTTTTTTTCTTCTTTGTTCTTCTTCTACATCTGCTCCATCGATTTCTAGCTTCGATGTTGATGCTCCTTTCCACTTCTTAGGCTGAGTTTGTATGATTTGGAGATTTGGGTTTTCAATTTGGGGGTTTGGGTTTTTAATCTACTTTTTTGTGGTCATATTTTGGGATTAGGGTTTTCAATGAGGGGAAAGGGAGAAGAGAAGCGCAACCATGTTGCTGGTGTTGTAGAGGAAGAAAAGTGCAGTGACGGTGACGGTGACGAGAGAGAAGGAGCAATAATTATGGGTTTCTAGTTTTTTGTTTTTGGATTTTGGGTTTTGGTTTTCTGAGATTTGGTTTGTGTGATGGTGAAGCTTGAAGTAGTATAAGTGTTTCTGGGTTAGGGATGATGAATTTCTGGGTTAGGGATGAAGTTTTTGAGTTGGGGATGAATTTTCTGGGTTCTGTTTTTGTTTTTCAATTTTTAACAAATTTAAGAAAGAATTTAACGGAGTTAGAAAAAATTTAACAAAAGGACTAAAATCGGATTTTTCAAAAACTTTAGGGATTAAAAACATACTTTTTAAAGTTTAAGGACCAAAATCAGATTCGAGCAAAAGTTCAGGGACCAAAAATATATTTAACCCTTTTAAATAACTAAACATAGTTAAAAAAATTCAACATTAAAATATTTTTTTTCAGCCTTATTCTTTGACAGCAACTTGAAAATTTTAATTAATGGATTATATCAACGCATTCTATTAAAAACAATATATGTCATATTTATTCTCCTTGACAAGAAGAATAATTGTAATTGTTATGAAAAAAAGAATTAGTAAAAAATGCTATAAAGAAAATAATTTTTAAAATATTATTAACAATTATCCCAAATTTAAAAATACCTAAACATAGTTTTAAAATAATAAATATAGATACCTTTTCATCGGTTAGAACTATTTACATGCCAATGAACTCTTTTTGAGCAAGATATTTAGAGTGTCTTGTTCTTGAATTCTTGCATTTCCGGACATTTGCTACTTGTCCAACAGTGTGTATAGATCCTCATTAGTAGACATTTTTGGTCTAAAATTAAATTAATAACTAAATTAGTTGTCATTGTAATTTAACATAATCATATAAAGAACATATATGCATATTTGATTTGTTGGCACCAAAATAGAGGCAGCAACACAACAAAACCAAGAATTTGATCAATACACAGTGAATTATAAAGAATAATATACATACTTGATACCTGGTTAGACTACTATTGAAAGAAGATATAACTCGCTGACACGAACATAGAAGTCACAAAAGCAAAACCAAGAATTTCAATAAACGGAATAATATACATACCTAATACATGGTTAGACTACTATTGAAAGAAGATATAATTCGCTGACATGAACATAGAAGCGACAAAAGCAAAACCAAGAATTTCAATAAAAGCAGAATTATAATAATTGTTTTATAAAAGAAATGTGTTATTTACCTTTCATTATTTGTCTTTTAGGTTTTATAAATAAATCTTATTTTTATTCTAAATACTATATAAGTAACAACTACTATAAAATATGTTAATGTTTTATTGCACTATAAAATATAGGTCATTACTAGGGAACCCACCACTTTTTTGGTGGAGTTGGTACCACTAGTTTTAGACCAATTAGTATGCGCCACATCACATCCCACTAAAGCTATTTTTAAATTTTAAGTTAGTCATAATTAACGTCTTGTTTTCCACTTTTGCCCCAAATGTTTTAAATTTTATTTTTTTACCCCACCCAATACTCAAGGTCGCGTGTGCGCTTTTACTCCATCTCTTCCTCCCTCTATTTTTCTATGATTTTTACTTGTAATAATGTTTGTTCTTCTTCTCAACCTAGTTTCTCATATTCTCCGTCGTTAGTCACTCACGATAGTTTGTTTTTGTTCTCCATCACTCTTTGTCTGAGTAAACCTTTATTGTGACACTTACTCTTCAGGTATCGACATTTCACACTCTTCATCTGCACCTTTAGGACTTATGTTTGTTAAAATCGACGGTTTAGGGTTTGGTTTCTGTTTAGTTTCGTATTTTTGTTTAGATATTTTAGGGTTTTTGTTTAATCTTGAAATTTGTTTGTTAGGGTTTCTCTTTAATTTGAATACAAAAGTTTTTCTATATTTTTGAATCTTTGTTTTTCTGGTTTATTTTTTGTTGAAATTCAATGGTGGTTTAATCTTTGTAGTTAAATGAGTTCCAGTCATTCTTGTTATATTTGAATATGTATTCGAATATGACAAGCCATATTCGAATATATATTTTCGAATATATATTCCAATATACAGATTCTGAAAAATATTCAGGTCAAAGTAATATGTCATATTCGAATATGTATTCGAATATGGCAAGCCATATTCGAATATATATTCGAATATACTAGTCAGGAAATTCAAATTTTATTTCCAGAACCTTGATATTCGAATATACACCCAATTTTGACTTTTTCAAGTAAAAATCAATTTTTAGATGTTTTGTTTGAGGGTCTTTTCTTTTGAAAATGATTTATCTTTGACTCTTAATATTTTTCTAAAAATTCCTTTTTAAAAAATTGTTTGTTTCAATTCAAAGAGCCTTAATCAAATTTACATTCATAATTTTAACAACCTAAATACCCTTCGTTGTTGCGGATCTGTTTACTGTGCTTATTCACATGATTTAGCCTTTTGATTCTTGGTTTGTTGTGGAATCATCGAAACTCCGAACATAGAGCATTTGCATTTACATACTCCCCCTTTTTGATGATCACAAACAACAAACGAAACAGATCACTTATTGCGTGTGATATTCTAAAACTCCCCCTTACTTATGAAGTTTGATTCTCCTTACGAGTTTCGTCTCCCCCTGTCAATATGCATACAGATATGTTAAGCATTTGTAATAATCAATAATAAAAAATCCCGGTTTAAGTGATTATAATTCTTCTCCCCCTTTTGGCATCATTAAAAAAGATGATGATTTTGAGACAAAAGTTAAAATAAACTCGAATCTAATCATTTAAAATGTTTTAATATGTCCCAAATTTAAACAAGACTAAGCTAAGTTTAGAAAAGAGTTGTGGAAAAGTCATAGAGGGCCGGAGGTGGGCAGTGTCTGAAAGTAATCAAAATCCAAGTCAGGACTTGGTTGAGTCCCGAAGTTTTGGAGATCGATACCGCCAAAATGGTGATGAAACCTGCTTGCATCACCTTGGTTTATTGGAAAGGCAGATTGGGAGTATGGAGGTACAAAGTTGGAATTGCCTCGTGCAATTTCTTCTCGCAGAGATGTAATCTCTCCTCGAAGAGAGGTTTCCATCTGATCACACCGCTGATCAATATATTGACGCTGTTGTTCGAATTTAGCGTCCATCATCTGAGAGAATTGAAGACTCAGCTGTTGGAAGTGTGGAGGAAGATGTTCTGGATCTGGTTCAGGAATGTCTTCAGGATCAACATCAGGATAGTTTTATTTTGGGTGATTGCCTTCAATCCCCAATTCCTGAATATACCAGTTTTCGCCAGCATGCACAATGCCAGCTCGGTGTAGCAACGATTGACCAATTTCAAAGTTATGGCCATCGATGGTGGTACTGTATTTATCGGCTAGATTGACTCTGAAGTGCCGAAGAATGACTGTGATCAAGGTTGGATAGGGAAGAGGAGTTGTGTCGGTTGCCCCCTTCAGCATGTGATGCTGAACCAGTCGTGCCCAGTCAACGGGCTTTTCTTTGATGATGGCCCAGAGAAGGAGACGGTCATCATGGAGGACTTTTGTGAAGTTTCCAACGCGACCAAGGAGGAC
Source organism: Cyamopsis tetragonoloba (assembly GCA_037177725.1). Classification (NCBI taxonomy): domain Eukaryota; kingdom Viridiplantae; phylum Streptophyta; class Magnoliopsida; order Fabales; family Fabaceae; genus Cyamopsis; species Cyamopsis tetragonoloba. The sequence goes on along the minus strand of CM074120.1, from coordinate 20,504,051 downwards.
GCGAGCAATGATGAGATGGACTATACGAGAGTCCATGGTGAGTGTGCTTGTGGAGAGGTAGTCTCCCATTTTGGAAGTGTGGAAGGAAGATCTTACATGGCACATGGCCCCGATCGCCTGAATAGGATTGTATTCGGCGGCCCACTGTCCCATGGGAGTTGATCCGGATATTTGGGCTCCTTCAAATTGTAGCCTTGTAAGAGAAGTCCAGAGAGAAGGAGGGGTTTGAATTTTCGTCTTTTTCACTTCAGACGAAATTGTGCAGGTGTTAGAATTGTAGTGGAGATTGGAGTAGAATACACGGACGAGGTTGGGATAGACTTTTTCTTGAATACTAAGAAAAGTCACAAGATTGGCTGATTCAAGCCAAGAAACAAAGGAAAAGCCTTGAGAATGAAACCAAGGCATGTTAACCCACCATGGGTCAACAATTTTCCTGTCAGAGAAGCCAGACTGGAATTTTGTGATTTGTGAGGCGCTGGAGAACCATTGCTGGAAGTCGGGAGTAAAACCAGTGGTGGCTAGATGAACGGAGGAGGAAGAGGAACCGCTTCGTGGCCCACGAGGTATGGAAGGTGGTTTGTTGGTAGCGGTACGTTTGAAGCGGGGGCGTTTGTGTGTTGGTGATGGTGGAGATTGAGCAGGAGGAGATGATGGTGGTGAAGAGGCCATTTTGTGATTTGTGATTTTTGGAGTGAAAAAGAATAGTTGGAGTGGGAACTGAGATATTATAAACAAGAGATGAGAAAGTAGTGTGATTTGGGAGTTAAAAATGTTATTATTTTATATGCGCAAGAATGTCCATATTCGAATATATATTCGAATATTAGATGGAATATTCGAATATGGAGAAAGCAATATTCGAATAGATGACTGACATATTCGAATAGCATATTCGAATATGACAATTCTGTAATTAACTCTTGTAACTTCAAAGACATGTATACTCATTTTGTATTCGAATATATATTCGAATATATGACCACAAAAGGGTCATATTCGAATATAGTATTCGAATATTGAAGTGAAGCTCATTGTTTTTGTGATAAGAAAGAGATCCTGATTGCTTTTTCCTCGAGACCTGCAAAACAAAAAGAAAATGCTCCGACGCCCAAGTCAGTAATAGATCAATAAATAATTTATAAAGCAATTTAAATAACATAATTTTGATCAAGTATGTCTAGCTCTCTTCTTATAAAATAGAAATTTTCGGTTGGAAGAGGCTTAGTGAAGATATCAGCTAGCTGTTTGGATGTATCAATGAACTCAAGTACACAGTCACCTTTTTGAGCATGATCTCTAATGAAGTGATGTCCAATTTCAATATGTTTGGTTCTTGAGTGCATAATAGGATTTTTCGTGAGATTTATGGCACTCGTATTGTCACATTTTAGTGGAATATTATGCAAATGAATACCATAGTCCTTAAGTTGTTGTTTTAACCAGAGAATTTGTGCACAACAACTTCCTACCGCTACATACTCAGCTTCAGCAGTGGATAGAGCCACACTAACTTATTTCTTACTGTGCCATGAAATTAATGAATTTCCAAGAAGGTGACATGTTCCGCTAGTACTTTTTCTGTCTAACTTACATCTAGCAAAATCGGAATCAGAATATCCAATTAAAGTGCAGGATGCACTTTAGGATACCATAATCCCATGATACAGGTGCCAATCAAATATCTCATAATTCTTTTTACTGCACTAAGATGTGATTCTTTAGGGCATGCCTGATATCTAGCGCACATACATCCACTAAACATTATATCAGGTCTGCTAGCAGTTAAATAAAGCAAAGATCCTATCATACCTCGATATTTTGACACATCAACCAGTTTACCTTTTTCGTCTTTGTCAAGATAGCATGACGTACCCATAGGAGTACTTATTTCTTTAGCATTGTCCATGCCAAATTTCTTGAGCAATTCTTTGCAATTTTTTTTTTGTGACACGAAAGTTCCTTGTTTTGTTTGTTTAATTTGAAATCCAAGGAAAAATGTAAGTTCTCCCATCATGGACATTTCAAATTCTCCCTGCATGCTTGTGGCAAACTCTTTACAGAGATTTTCGTTAGTAGCACCAAAAATTATATCATCGACATAAATTTGTACAAGTAGAATGTCATTGTGTCTTTGTTTTATGAATAATGTGTTATCTACTTTGCCTCTTTGAAAGTTATTGTTCAAGAGAAATTTACTTAGTCTTTCGTACCAAGCTCTAGGGGCTTGTTTTAGTCCATATAAGGCTTTCTTGAGTTTGTAAACATGACTTGGAAGTTCAGCATTTTCAAACCCAGGAGGTTGTTCAACATAAACTTCTTCTTGTATATATACCCATTCAAGAAAGCACTTTTGACATCCATTTGATAAAGTTTAAAATCCATGATACAAGAAAAGGCAAGTAGGAGTCTAATGGCTTCAAGTCTAGCTACGGGAGCATATGTTTCTACATAATCAATACCTTCCTCTTGATTATATCCTTTTGCAACTAATCTAGCTTTGTTTCTAGTTATTATGCCACTTTCATCTAGTTTGTTTCTAAAGACCCACTTAGTGCCTATTATTGGATAATCATTAGGCCTAGGGACTAGATCCCAAACTTGATTTCTTTCAAATTGATTTAGCTCTTCTTGCATAGCTATTCCCCAATGTTCATCACTAATTGCTTCGTCTACAGTTTTAGGTTCAATTTGAGACACAAAAGCCATAAAGTTACATGCATTATTAAGAGAGTGTCTAGTGGTTACCCCCTTTGAAATATCGCCAATAATGTTATCAATTGGATGATGTTTTGCAGCTCTCCATTCTTTGGGTAGTTCATTTTGTGTCTCGATTGGTGTGTGAGTTAGTATATCTGGCATGTTCTCTTCATGAATGCTTATGTCTTCAAGAGTTCCTGCAAGATCATCAACCTTTCTTTCCAAGCTTTTGGTGTTAGATTCAACAAAAGTGACATGAATTGATTCTTCAACAGTCATTGTTCTTTTATTATAAATTCTATAAGCTTTGCTAGTTGAGGAGTATCCTAAAAATATACCCTCATCAGCTTTGGCATCAAATTTGCCCAGATTTTCTTTCCCATTATTAAGCACAAAGCATTTGCATCCAAAAATATGGAAATAAGATATGTTAGGTTTTCTACCCTTGAAAAGTTCATAAGGGGTTTTTTTTAAAATAGGACGAATGAGAACACGGTTCATAACATGACATGTAGTACTCACTACATCTGCCCAAAAATATTTTGGAAGATTCATGTCATTGAACATTGTTCTAGCTAACTCAACTAGTGAGCGATTTTTCCTCTCCACAACACCATTTTGTTGTGGGGTCCTTGGAGATGAGAAGTTATGCTCAATTCCATTTTTATCGCAAAATCTTTCAAAGTCAATATTTTCAAATTCCTTTCCGTGATCACTGCATATGCATGCAATTTTCAAGTCCTTTTGGTTTTGAATGACTTTTGCTAATCTCTTAAAAGCTTTAAAGGCTTGATTTTTGTGAGATAAAAAGAGAGTCCACGTGTATCTTAAAAAATCATCAACAATTACAAGTCCATAGTAATTTCCCCCTAAACTCATAATTCTTGATGGACCAAATAAGTCCATATGCAATAGTTGCAAGGGTCTAGAGGTTGAAACGATATTTTCAGATTGAAAAGAGATTTTTGTTTGTTTACCCTTTTGACAAGCATCACATAATTTATCTTTTTCAAAACGAATTTTGGGCAAAGTGATAACCAATTCTTTTGAAATTATCTTATTCAAATGATCCATATGAATGTGTGCAATCTTTTTGTGTCATAGCCAATATTCTTCTTCTTTAGTTATAAAACATTGTGCATCATTTGAGGATATATCATCTAAACTAATCATATAAACATTATTAATCCTATGACCCATAAATTTGATTGAGTTATTCTCTTTTGCTAATAATAGAGCATGAATAAGAATTAAAAATAACCCCATTTCCTTTATCACATAATTGGCTAATACTTAACAAATTATGTTTTAATCCTTCAACATAAAGTACATTATCTATGGAAGTTAAAGAAGTCTTACCAACTTTACCTATACCTAGGATTTTTCCTTTGTTGTTTTCACCATATGTAACATATCATCCATCCTTAGGTGTGAAGGATGAAAATTTTGTTTTGTCTCCTGTCATATGCTTGGAGCATCCACTATCAAGATACCATTTTGATTCTTTTGCCACCAAGCATACCTCGTCTTCATCAAAAAGATCATCTTCATTATGGTTGACCATGAGGCATAGGTTGGCTGTTTCGCTCTCCGATTCATCAGATGATTTTGAGTCATTACCATCCCAAGCTATGTATGCTCTTATGCTCTTCTTTCCTTTGACGAATCTTTTCTCCTGTGTTTCGTTCTTATTTTTATTCAAAGGACATTCCATCTTCATATGTCCATTTTTTCCACACTCATAACAAGTTGGACCTTGATTTGATCCATCTGCCTTGTTGAATGTTTTCCTTGGTGTGAAATTTGATGGTCTTCTTGATGACTCTCTTTTCTTGAAGAATTTATTGAATCTTTTGGCGAAGAGAATTACAGTCTCATCATCCATGTTGGTTGGATCAAGGTTGCTTTCATCTTCTTCTATCTCTTGAGGTGGAGGAGTGGTTGCTTTGAAGGCAATGCCTTTCTTTTTCTTGTCAACTCCCTCAAGTTGATCCAACCGACTCAACTCAAGTTCATGCTCTTCTAGTTTGCCAAACAAGGTTGCCAATGATATTGTGCGTGGATCCCTTGTTTTGCTAATGGCAGTAACCTTTGGTTGCCAATCCCTAGTGCAGAGATCATTATAGTTTTAGCTCTTAGACTAAATTGAGCAAGTCTCTTTTCTTCGAGAGACCATTCTTTTCTAGGTTTCTCAACTACCTTACCATCAACAGTATGCATAGGAATGAATGGACCTTCCTCTATAGCATCCCATACGGCGACATCAATGCCTTCTACCCAAGCTTGCATTTTAATTTTTCAAAAAGAGTAGTTGTCTCCATTAAAGAATGGAGGTCTATTTGTGGAGGCACCTTCCTGGATAGACATGTTTTTAAAAGAGGCCATTTCCTTGAAGCTGTGAAGCTCTTTAAACAAGGACCGAGCTCTGATACCACTTGTTAATCAAGTGGCCTCTATGCTCAAGAGGGGGGGTGAATTGAGCTTTTAAAAGTTTTCAAAAATTCGTTGAAAATAATAACACAAATTAAACAAGATATATTAGTTAATGTATGAAATTGGAATATAATAAAATTCTAAATGAAGATCAACTAAATTTAAACAAAAATGAGTTTTAGGGATAGAGAGAATAGCACCGAGTTTTATATTGGTTCAGTTACACACCACTGGTGACCTATGTCCAGTCTACCAATCTCCGCCACACGAGATTTCTTATATTGCTTTTCAATAATTACACACTAAGAGCACCTTTCTCAATTGGATACCCCACCAATTTTAAAGGCCTCAATCTAGGGATACCTCACCCTAAGAACACTTTGAAGGATACCCCACCTTCAAACAATTTAGAAGGATACCACACCTTCACACAAAATTAGCTCACAACAATTGAAACTCTTAAAAGAGTAAATGATACAAATTGAAGCTCTAATATATCTGATTTAAGGCTCTTTGTTTTAATGAAAGAAACAGTATAGGTAACAACAAAGTAAGCCTTAGGCAAAAGCACAAGACCCTTGATTTAGAGAGATTGATGATAAGAAGTAATTTCAAAACAGTGTTAAGCTCACAAGGGTATTTTATATTCAAAATCAGAAGCCCTTTATATAGATGGCAGACACAGCAGTCAGATACTGTGCATATTTTATTTTCATATTCGAATATGCTATTCGAATACAGCATTTATATATTCGAATATAGCATTGTCATATTCAAATATGACACCATCATATTTGAATATAGTGTTTCTGCGTTCAAAAAATGATTTCTGTAGGCTTCATATTCGAATATATATTCGAATATGGAGGTTCCATATTCGAATATGTATTCGAATATAAGAGTTCTGGAAGGTGGCAAGGCCTAGGTTTCTTGTTATATTCGAATATGTATTCGAATATGGCAAGCCATATTCGAATATATATTTTTGAATATATATTCGAATATACAGATTCTGAAAAATGTTCAGGCCAAAGTAATATGTCATATTCAAATATGTATTCGAATATGGCAAGCCATATTCGAATATATATTCGAATATACTAGTCAGGAAATTCAAATTTTATTTCCAGAACCTTGATATTCGAATATACACCCAATTTTGACTTTTTCAAGTAAAAATCAATTTTTAGATGTTTTCTTTGAGGGTCTTTTCTTTTGAAAATGATTTTATCTTTGACTCTTAATATTTTTCTAAAAATTCCATTTTAGAAAAATGTTTGTTTCAATTCAAAGAGCCTTAATCAAATTTACATTCATAATTTTAACAACCTAAATACCCTTTGTTGTTGCGGATCTGTTTACTGTGCTTATTCACGTGATTTAGCCTTTTGATTCTTGGTTTGTTGTGGAATCATCGAAACTTCGAACGTAGAGCATTTGCATTTACACCTTGCCAGACTGATCATTTCTTCTTCAAAAGAGTCTTCTCCAGCAGGTCCACCTCCGTGGTTTATGGATTCAAGTGGGTTTCGAGCGTTGATGATGGCACTATCGTCATTGTGACTGCGAACAAGTTGTAAGTGTTAATGTTGAAGTTTAATATTGGGTCCGTTTGATTTGCTAAATTTCATAGTACAGCACAGCAAAAATTTGTTAGTTCAATGTTTGATTCAAAAAATGACCAAGAGACAATACAAAAGTGGAGTTACTGGACAATACAAAAAGTCAAAATTTTGTACCACATTAAACCATGGGACAACTTTTTGTTCCACAACACAACTATCTAAAAGTCAGAAATATCTATATTATCTTCCACTATTGAGTAACCACCTTCCCCACTTTTTCTCTCTCAACTTACCCCATACATATATATATATATATATATAATTATTTAGTGGAAAATAATGATAATTTTTTTAAAAAAATAATTAAGAAAATCATACTTTTTTAATGTAAAATAATAATATATAATATAAATGGTATTATTGTAAAATTTGCATTGCATTTTTTGTTCTGTGCATTGATTATCAAACACTAAATAATATAATAAGTTGTGATGTGCTTTGTTGACTTGTACTGTGGTGTATTACTTGTACTGTCTAGTTCTAGCATCAAACGCACCCATTAAGTTAAAACAAACCCTAACCTAACTTCATTAAGTTAACAAAAGAAATCAAATTATAGACATGAACCTCAATGATAGTTGAATTACTTCTACCCTACGAGCAACTATAGGGTTGATCCTCGTTGCCGCTGTATCGCCTCGCCGACCTCTCCGTGGAGTCCTCCGCGAAGTGTTCCTCTCCGTTGGCGATGATGAAGTTTTCCTTCCACTAGACATTGAAGTGTTGGTTCGAAATTTTTCGAGATGACGAAGAAAAAGATGAAGAGTTTCTCGTTGTCATTATGGCTTGTATTTATACCTGCCTCAATCATGAGATTACCAAGAGACCTCAATAAAATTTTGAAGGCGGGGAGTTGCCACCGCCACCGGCGTGCGTTTTTGCGTTCTCCCGAGGCACGTCAAATCATCCCATACAATGATCATTACACTAAAACACATAGTTTTGATTTTGTGGAATTCACATCAAACAATGAAATGCACGCATTTAGGTCGGTCATTTGATGTCAATAAATTAATACGTAAATAATGAAACACATGAGTTTAGGTTTGGTGTCAATAAATTAAAACGTAAATAATGAAACGCAAGCGTTTAGGTCGGTTTGATACTTAAATTTGATTAATTAAATTGTTATTAAATAAATAGTAAAATAAATTTTAAAAATTCAAAAAAATGTTTATAACGATAATTACATTTTTTGATATTTAAATTTGGTTTTTTTATCAAATATAATTTTAAATTGTTATTAAATAAATAGTAAAATAAATTTTAAAAAAATCACAAAAATGTTGATAACGATAATTACATTTTTTTATACATAAATTTGGTTTTTTTATCAAATATAAATTTTAAACTGTTATTAAATAAATAGTAAAATAAATTTTAAAAAATTTACAAAAATGTTTATAACGATAATTACATTTTTTGATACTTAAATTTGGTTTTTTTTATCAAATATAAATTTTAAACTGTTATTAAATAAATAGTAAAATAAATTTTAAAAAATTCACAAAAATATTTATAACAATAATTACATTTTTTGATACTTAAATTTGGTTTTTTTTTTATCAAATATAAATTTTAAACTGATATTAAATAAATAGTAAAATACATTTTTAAAAATTCACAAAAATGTTTATAATGATAATTACATTTTTTGATACTTAAATTTGGTTTTTTTATCAAATATAAATTTTAAACTGTTATTAAATAAATAGTAAAATAAATTTTAAAAAAATCACAAAAATGTTTATAACAATAATTACATTTTTTTATACTTAAATTTGGTTTTTTGATACTTAAATAGTAAGACTACTTCATGATCACTAGTTTTTTTTTTTTGATTCATAAGAAAGTAGTACAACCGGGATTCAAACCCGTACCCACACACGCATGTCCCCATGCGCTCACCAACTGAGCTACATGACTGGGACAATCACTAGTTTGATTAAGGTTGAATGTAAGTATAACTAGGGTTGAATGTTAGTATCATTAGGGTTTAAGCCTACTTCATGATCACTAGTTTGATTAGGGTTGAATGTTAGTATGATTAGGGTTGAATGTTAGTATCATTACGGTTTAAGATTAGGGTTGAATGTTAGTATCATTAGGGTTGAATGTTAGTATTATTAGGGTTTAAGACTACTTCATGATCACTAGTTTGATTAAGGTTGAATGTTAGTATGATTAGGGTTGAATGTTAGCATTGTTAAGGTTTAAGACTACTTCATGATCACTAGTTTGATTAAGGTTGAATGTTAGTATGATTAGGGCTGAATGTTTGTATCATTAGGGTTTAAGATTAGGGTTGAATGTTAGTATCATTAGGGTTTAAGACTACCTCATGATCACTAGTTTGATTAAGGTTGAATGTTAGTATGATTAGGGTTGAATGTTAGTATCGTTAGGGTTTAGGACTACTTCATGATGACTATTTGATTAAAGTGGAATGTTAGTATGATTAGGGTTCAATGTTAGTATCATTAGGGTTTAAATTTATGGAAAAAATACCAAAAAGAAGAAGCAAAAAACGAAGCATGTCTCCCTTAGGTTTCAAACTAGGGACATCAAGGTATCTACAACAACAAAGGCCTAGCTAACCATTATGACAAAGCTTTCATTATGTCCATGTGTCTAACAATGTAAAATATAATAATTAAGATTGATGCAGCGAATAAATAAATAAAATTGGTTAGTTAAGAAGCACGTATTCCCAAAATGATTAATGAAACGCACACGTTTCATTATTTATAATATTTCCAAAATAACCACAAAATGTTTTAAAAATTAAAAAAAATGGGTTTTTATAACTTGTGTCAATGAGCACAAGTTAACAATGATTGGTTTGAAATATTTAATGGTTGTATTTGATTTTATTTACTATGCCCCGTGTGCGCACACTAAACCCTTAACCACTCACTATTTAATAACTTCCCTTCTATGAAATTTCATTGGTTGATAATCATTGTTAACTTGTGCCCGTGGGCACAAGATAGAAAAATCCATAAAAAATTATTAGTTTCGAAAATGTATTATGGTGGGGAGAGAATGGTTTGCTTGACTGAAAACGAACTTATGTAGCAGACATAATATAATGGCATTGAAGGTGTGTTGGAAACATAAAACAAGCATTAATTGTGTTTGATTTCACTTAACGCGTGATTTAACTCTAAGCGTTTGTTGTTATTGCGACTATAGTTTAGTTCATTATTATATATTATACTTTTAGATAAAAAATCAACATTTTATAGGTGGCCTAGTGGTTCTAACAATTGTTAGCAAGTCTTCCTCCTAGAGTCCTTGTTACTCGCTTCAAATCCAGATGGAAGCTATCTCATGTCTTTTTTTTCAACTTATATGAGTGGATTGGGCCTGAAATTGCAAAATACTCACCCGTACATTTATAAAAAATAACTGGATAACAAAAAAAAAGGTGGGAGAGATTGAGACCACCCAATTTTGGAAATCCCACCATCCCTTTATATATAAGAATCATAAATTTATATATTAAAAAAGATGGTGTCACTTCCAATAGGGATGATGCTAATCCCTTCCACCAAAAAAAATGTCACAATAACAAGAACTGGACCAAAAAATATGAAACAATAATATAAAAAACGAGCCTGAACGATGATACATTGTATAATAATTGAATTCATCACACAGAAATCAAACAATAACAATATTCCTTCAGAGAAATGATGCATTTGGGACTTAAAACCCAAAATAGTTTTCATTTGTCAAACTAATCCAAACTATAATATTACAAAAAATTCACAATTCTTCGAGAATCTGTCCGTCACAAACCCATTGTTCAGTCTACTGTCCCAATCTATCGTCCAGTACCTGTAACACAACCCATTCAATGATTTATTACCGTCACGAAAAAATACAACAACTTTAACAGATTAGTGTTCCTAATTTCCAACCCTTTGACATGCACTGAAACAATTCATAATAGCTATGTGTGTAACCAGGACCAGGATAATAACCAACAATTGGTGGAACTTGATGGTTCATCTGTTGAAATTGTTCATAAAAGTATGCTGGAAATGGACCTGGAACTACGGGAGGAAAGCCCACTGGCGGGTTTTCAACAGAAGTCGTACATTTGTCCTACAATTCAAATAAGATGAAATGTTAAAAAAAATAAAAAATCTCAGCCTTTTAGTACAAATAAATAAACCATTTCAATTTAAGCATGAAGGAAGAAATACCGGATCCTTAGTTGAACTTTGGGTTGAATGATACAACTTAGGGGCTTTCTTTTTATGACATCTTTAAAGCCTACGAGATGTGTCTATATCCTAAATATCAAAGAATCGCAAAAGTTTACAATTAGTAAAATATCATAAATAATCATAAATAGTTTACAATTAGTAAAATAATTTAACAATTGAACATTGTCGTTTCCTTAATCGAATTTTGGGTTGATTGATGGAAATTGCTTCCTTTAACTTTCTGACCCAAGTCACCACAAGACATTATGACTTCCTCATTTTTCTCACCACTAGAATCTGATCCATAATCAGTTTCATTTAGCTCTAACCTGCTGTCTTCAACAAGTAGTCGTGGGCAATGTCTAGCAATATGTCTAGTTTTTCTACAACTCGAGCATCTTTTATTCTTCCTATGTTTTTTTTGCTTCAAATGTGCACCTTTGGTTTTCACAACATCCAGATCACACACATCTTGGAAATCACTTTTTGTTCCATTTACAGTGGTCTTTACTCCTTTTTTCTCCACCTTCATAGTTAACTTAATTACTCCATCCATGATCTCATCAAAACACAAAGGATTCATCCCAGCTAGCTGAATTAACCTATCACATGCTGAAGAGACCGCACCTGGCCTTGTCATTGATGTCCTTTCTGAAACAGGTCCATCATGTGTCAATTGTCTAGCGTAATCAGACTTTGCAGTTTTAGTCCATCTTTTGCTAATAAGAGTATCAAAAATATGATTCATGTGCTCCTGCTTCAACGCACAAAAAATGTGACAACATGGAATTCCTCGGGATTCATAATGACGATAGTCATATATAAACAAATCATGGTCACGAATGACAATGAACTCAACCTCAGGACTACAATGTTTGTTCATCCTCCAAATGACCCTACCTTCAGTGTGATCACAATGAATGACATTCAATACCCCAGATTCTTCAATCTGCTCTTTAACTTCTTTGAAGATGGCATGTGTATATACACTTGCAGCATGAGATTCAATGTTTCGTAGACAAGTTGTCAACACAGGGTCAGTGAATAATGACATATAGTCAACAATAAACTCATTATTTCTGTACTCATGCAAAGCTTGTTCAAAGTTGTATAAAAAATCATTAATACTATTTTTTTTACCAACATATACCTTTATAAGGGAATTAATACCCTTACACTGGGAAGTGGTTCTCAAACGAGCAAAGAAAGTATCCCGTAGGTATGCAACAGACCAAAGAGATATATTTTCAGAAGTTTTTGACAACCATTTGTTATCTTGAAGCCCATAAGTGGCCACCAATTCATTCCATCGAGAGTCAAACTCGAGACGTGTGATATTGGAATACATCAACTTTTTGAAGCCCCGCCTGAATGGCTTGCTCTTAATATTATCACATGCATTCTTAAACAAATGCCATGCACACAAGCGGTGAGATGCTTTTGGAAAAATAGTCCTAATGGCTTCCCTCATGGCTCCATCACCATCAATCACTACTGCTCTTGGCTATTTGCTACCCATGGCCTCTATGAAAGACCGTAGGACCCATTGATAAGTCTCGGTTGTTTCGTCGGCAACTAATGCACATCCAAAAATTATGGTTTGTGCATGGTGATTACAACCAAAGAAGATGACCAAAGGGTTGTTATTCTTGTTTTTTTAAGTTGTGTCAAAAGCTAAGACATCCCAAATCACTCTAAATAAACCCTACTAGTACTATCAGCCCAAAACAAATGCTGAAGTTTTCCATCCTTAGTTGTATATTTTGCATATAACATCGGATCAATTTCAGCCTTACCTCTCAAATAGCTCAGAGCAGCAAACGCATCACCATCCTTTATCCATTCATGCTTATGCTGCTCAAAGTAATTATATAAATCTTTCTTGCAAAACCCAACTTTATCGTACCGGCCTCTTTGAGCAACCATAAAACCCATTACATGACAAGTTCTAACCCCTTGACAACGCAAACTATCTACTTGAGCCTTTTCCACCTCAGACATCAAACGATTGGCGGCAACCAAATGGGCATACGGTGGAGTCAATTGAAGATTGTGACGCTCCACAAATGATGCAACTTTCCATTTACCAGTTCTTTTATCTAATTTAACCCTCAATCTTGTTGGACAGTTAGTACGAGAAAGAGCCCTGTGATCTCTAACCTCTATATACTCTCATGAAATGTTTCTCATTCCTAAACCCCTCTTTGTTGCAAACCAAAACACGAGCAGTATAAATTCCCTTTCTATTCTTCTTTCGATCATCTTTCCGCATAACAAAATCATTCCACTTAGCATAAGCATCATAGAATTCACATGCTTCTTCACTACAAAATTTCATACTCTGTATATCAGATTCTATTAACTGTGTAATGTATTTTCACATCCTACATCAATATCTTATTCGAGGATATCATTATTTACAAAGTTTTCCTTAGGTTCAGCGCCATAACTAGATTCATTTCTATCACATTCAGCATCATCACTAGTACTAGTTTCAGAGCTTGAAGAAGGAAATAATAAATCTACGTCTTCTTCCTCTAAATTAACACCAGATTTACCCATACTTAGCACTGACGAAACACCAAAAAAAACATCTCTTCAAACTTACACATACAGAATATTCAATCAGGTTAAACTGATTATCCAATCACCTATACAGAATATTCAATCAGGCAAAAAAGATCTATTCAGACTTACACATACGACCGATAAGGTAACCATCAGATTAAACATCGGAATCAGCTCATCGTAACATTCTAAATTAATAAGAAGTATGGTTTAAGTGTTTACCTTGAATTGACCCTTCCAATTCAAACACAAACCGAAAACCTAACAAGAACGCCAATCAACCCTTCCAAATCCAAAGCAAAACGAAAACCCTAACAAAAAATCAATATTAATTAAAAATATTTAAAAAGAAAAATAAAGGAGCAGAATAAGAAGGGTTAATCACCAAGTTCAAATCTGCGAGATAATTAAACGGAGAACTCTGCGATACAAGTTGGACCCGACAACAGAAGCGAGGAAATGAAGGAGACGGAGAAAAAACAACGATTATAATGCGAAATAGTTTGACAATGCAGTTAGGTGGACAAAACGAATACTAAATACAAAAGACAAAACGAACGTTTGATGATGGATGCGGGGTTTTTGAAGAAGATAACAATGAAAGAAGCTACAAGCTCAAAGCTCAACAACAACATCTGTGTTTGAACAAAAAAGAAGTTACATTATCAAAGCGTGCACGTGACCTTGAGTATTGGGTGGGAAAAAAATAGAATTTAAAACATTTGGAGCAAAAGTGGGAAACAAGAAGTTAATTATGATTAACTTAAAATTTAAAAATAGCTTTAGTGGGATGTGATGAGGCGCATACTATTTGGTCTAAAACTGGTACCAACTCTACCAAAAAAGTGGTAGGTTCCAAGTAATGACCTAAAATATATTCCTTAGGGAGTGTTTGTTTCACGGATTATAATAACATTCTTGGAAATATTAGGTTGAGAATGAACATTCTCATGTTTGGTTGCAAGTAATAAAAAAGTCATTCTCGGGTAAGTTTTGTTCCTAGGAATCTACATTCTCATGTTTTCATGAATTTTTATTCCCACTAAAAAAGGTGGGTATCTACATTCCCATGACTTAAATGACAATATTTTTTGATAAAGTCTCAAAATCATCCTCACAATTATCCGCCTAAAATTTTCATGCTCCTTCCAATTCACTTTACAACTATTAGTTTCTAATATTTTATAGTGCAACAATAAAATTGGTTAAGATTTTTAGTTTCTAATATTTTATTTAAATATTTGTTCTAAAATTTATAGGAATTTTCTGATTAATGTTATTTGTTGTGTTTATATTAGTTGGACACTTGTAACTGATTTGATATTTTTTAGTATTGTTATTATCATTCAGACATTGGGCATTTTATGACTTTATATAAGTAAGTTAAGAAATATTTTATGTCCTTTTATTGTTTTAAATAAGTCACAACATATATTTTGTAAAGCTACAATTTATTTCCCTAATTTAAAAAAAAGTTGTTCAGTAACATATAAAGAAAAAATCAAGTGATTAAAGTCATTTGATTTTATATGAAAAAGACGAACCAAATTTTTAAATAATAAATTGATGTTATTTATTTTATTAAACTAATTATATTATTAGAAATAGCTTTTACAAGACACAAGGCAACATGGTTATTTTGATAATTACAATTTATACTCCCATTAATATGTGTTATATACCAAACATACATTTTAAACATTTCCAAGAATTTCATAAAATATTCCCAGAATTAATAATTATCAACCAATTAAGTTATGTTAAAATACTCGGGAATGATATTCCCAGGAATGTATTCCTAAGAAAAAGATTCCCAAAAATGATATTGCAATCTGCGAAACAAACGTCCTTTACTTGTAATTTATAGTTTAATTAGATACTACTTGAATATTCTTATCCTAATTAAATATTTTTATTTAAAGATTCTACAATTTTTGTTTCTTAATTATTTGATGTTAATGTATTCAATTTCAATAATTATAGAGATATATTGCATTTTAGAATAGTTAATTGTAACATAAAAATATTACAATAAACATGTCTACACATTAAAGGCCATATCGGTAATTATATACCCTAAAAGCAATTTTAATTAAAGAGTATCCAAACATCATTCTCTCTTAAAATCAATTTTCTGATCTTAGTTTTTCAAATGTAAATCAATTCTGTTCAAAATCAATTGGCTTAAAGTCAATTAACATAATCAATTATGCCCACAATCAATAAAGCATATCATAAATTGAAGTTGAGCAGCCCAAATTGAGCATCCAGTATAGAGTTCTTATCCTAGAGAAGAGACCATCAAGAATTTCATTGTTGCTGACATAATGGTTAAACATAATTATTATTGTTCAGGTATAGGTATAATATAATTAATCGCTACTGCTATTCAAATTATCATTAAGTTATGAGTATTATAACTATATTGTAGTTAAATCAAAAATTAGCAAATATCGAAAAAAAAGAAGTTAGCACCTTATAATTTACTTTCAATTATTTTGTTCTTTATAATGTTTCTTAGAATTTAACGGTGGACACTCTTCTTCCGTTTCATTTTAATATATGTACAATAGTATAGTAGTCTGTAGTTCATCTTAGGGGTGTTTACTTGTTGGGTCGACCCGATCAACCTGAGCAAACCGTTCGATCCAACTCGAAAATATCGGGTTGGTTCGGGTCATCGGGTATAATTGGGGTAAAGAAATTACCAACTTGTAGTTATTGGGTCGGCTCTTGTGTTCGCATTGTCCCCCGAAATCGACCCAACCCGAGGTAGTGTAAATATGTAATTTTTAAGTACATTTTACTAATTTAACTATTCATTGCAGTTAGGGGTGTTCACGGTCCGGTTTGGTTCGGTTTTGGGGGGGTCACCATCCGAACCGATCAATTTACTCTTATTCGGCTCGGTTTGGTTCGGTTGGTTTCCATGAGGCAATCCGAACCAAACCAATCCGATTAAATTCGGTTTGGATTGGTTCGGTTTTCGGTTTTAATATTTTTTTTACAAATTACAGTAGAAACTCTTTAAATTAATACTCGATAAATTAATAAACTCTGTAAAATAATAAATTTGTCTGGTCCCGACTTGGGCCAATGTAAAAAATTGAAAAACTTGATAAAATAATAAGATAATAATTTTTCGGGAGATCCCTTTATAATTTTCGGTCCGAAGAAAATCATAAATTAATAATTCATAGAAACTGAAAAAAAATATATTACACTCTATTGAAATATGATTCAATAGTTGTCTATTTTCCTTTAAAGTTCAAGTCTATTTGGAGCTCATCTCTAACTTTTCTTATTGCATCCAATAGCTCAGGTGTTGTATTTTTGTATTGTATCATAAAGTTGTGAAGAGTGTTCGACACCATAAGCTCAGGTGTATGTAATTACTTAAAAGCTCTTTAAATTAATAATTATTAATTTATCGATAAATTGATAACTCTCTAAATTAATAAATTTCTCCGGTCCTGACATTATTAATTTAAAGAGTTTCTACTGTATAATAACAAGTAAATAAGTAATGTCACCACTAATAATTAACGTAGGCAAATAGCTAAATCATGCCAACAAAGCGTTAAAATTAAAATAGCAACATTTAATTGATTAATTGTTTGACAATTATTTCTCTAAATCTTAAACAAACAAAAAATTAGGGTTCTTTCATTTATGTTAAGGATTATTAAGTAATTTCAATATTAATATTATATAAATATAATAATATATTCGGTTTGGTTTGATTTGGTTTGATTTTTTAAGTAGAATCGAAAACCAAACCGAACCAATCAAAAAATTTAGTTTTTCCATTTTTTCGGTTTTTTCGGTTTTTGGTTTTTCGGTCCGATTTGATCGGTTTGGGATGGTTTTGTTCGGTTTTGAACACCCATAATTGTAGCTGTAACTAAGTAACTTATGTGCCTATTTTGTGATCTTGTAAGCCTAATAGTGGTCTTCCTTTTTTTTCTTGTTTAGTGATGTACTCCCTCCGGACTAAAATATAAGCAACAAAAACTCTATGTTTAATGATCCAAAATATAAGCAAATCCCAACTACTTTTATGTTATTCAATGCTACAATCATTAAAATATCCTTCATTTAATAAAGTAGTTGAGAGAGAATACAACTCTATATTAAATAACATAAAGGATATTTTAGTAAATAAATTTTATTTTTTCCACAATACCAAAAAAATTTAATGCTGTTAACTAACTTTCTTAATATGCGTAAGTTAGTTTATTTTTGCTTATATATAGGTCCGGAGTAGTAGTTATTATTCAAGACTTACCTACTTATTATTATGGGTGACAATGAAACATGAATATTATGCACTATATAGGGACTTGATGGATGAGTACATAGCTTTTTTCAATAGCATATTTTTTTTGTAAAGAGTAAAAAACAATATGGAACAAGATGAACAAATATTTTGTTAATTTCTATAACCGTTTTTTTATGGATAATATGCAAAAACCTGTGATCCGATCCGATTCAATCCGATTTTAATCGGTTTGGATCGGATCAGGTTTGCCTATAAAAATGAGCCAATCCAATCAATTTGAACCGTATTGTTTTCTTTAGATTGTATTCCAATATCAGTTAAAACTGAACCAACCCGACCCGTGCACACTCCTAGTCCATCTATATGTTTTGGTAGCATTAAAACTTCTTCCGTTTCATTTTTATATGTGTATAGCAATATTAGTCTATAGTCCACCTATTTGTTTTAGTAGCATTAAAGTTATTCAGTACTGGTGAATTTCATATATAGATATAGATTAATTCATATCTGGTAATTGAGAATGAATTTTTTTTTGCCGAAACTCGTGTTGAATTGTTCATTATCATATATATATAGCACAAGACATGTGTTCATGGTTGAGTTTGTGTTTGGAAATCTATAAATTGCGTTCATGTTTTTCATGATAATTTTAAGGTTAAGGACCAATATATATGGGTGGCACTATTGCCACCACACTATTCTAAAATGACGCCACACGCAGCTTTTTTTTTCCAATTTTGCCCTCTGACCGGATATTATTATCCGGGCAAAACCAGAAATAAATTTTCGGTTAGGTGGCACACGCACCACACAGTTAAATTCAGAAAATCATTTCCGTTATACCACAAATCAAATCCTAATTTTTCTCATCTTAATTTCTCTGTTGAAAAATCCTTCCAAAGGAGTGATTCTTGCTGATTTTCAACCGTTTATCCCCCAAAAAGGTTAGTTTTACTGTGATTTTCATATGATTTGTGTGTTTTTTTGAGTTATTTTTGGTTGTTAGTTGTTGTTTGTTTCGAAAAGCATTTTTGAATCGCAACCGGAAATGATTTTCCAGTTGGGAACGGATTTGAGAATATGGGCCGGAACAGAAAGGATTTTCCGGTTTGGAACAGATTTGAGAATATGGGCGCGCCCGGATATAATTATTTGGATGGAGTTATTTTCTAAAAAAATAAGTATTTGGAAAATTTGAAATGTATGTATTTTATATTTTTTTAAAAAAGTGATTGTATAAAAAGTATTTCACAAATTGTAATATTAATTTATGAATTAAAAAAAAGTCTTGTTTATAATTTATTGAAATATTATTTGTCTATATTTATAGTATATAAGTTTTGAATTATAAAAATTTGTTTTGTTTTAAACTTTTACAGATTAGAGATGGTGAACCCGGATCACACTACCACTTCTGCATGTGCTAGACGTGGTCAGGATGTAGCAGAACATCGTCGACGAGGTCGTGCTCGTGGCTACGGTGTTGTTGGTGAGCCAGTTGTTCAACCCATTCATAATGACATTGCAGACGAGGTAGACACTGATGTTATGCACGACGATGTACCAGTTGATGTGGGACAACAGACTCAGGGTGGAGCTCCACGTTTGACTGCATATCCTGGGGGTCCGGATGAGTTGTCTCTACTGATATCTTATGACCAGCATGAGGCTGCATTTGTTTGGAACAAGAAGGTACTTTTTATTATAATAAGTATTAAATGAAATAAGAACAATTTATTATGATTGAGTTTTAAAATTATTTGTTTTTTCAGGGGAAGAAGCCAGAGATGAAGGCCGTTAGTCATGGTAGCAAGTAGATAGCCTACTTGCCTCCTGACGACTACATACGTTCAGTTTTACGGGACTTAAGTTTATCGTCACTGACGTTTTGCACATATTCCATCATTGACAAGGGACTTATTGCTGCATTTTCGGAGAGGTGGCACCATGAGACATCCTCCTTCCACCTCCCGGTGGGGGAGATGATCATCATCTGAACGATGTGGCAGCTCTGACACATCTAAAGATTGATGAGGTGTTCATGACGCCGCCATGGCTTACGAGTTCCATGGCACCTCCAGTGTTAGTTCAGTACTTAGGGATGTCACCAGCGGAGGCTCATAACGAGGTGGTGCTGCAGAAGGGTCCGAGCATATCATTTGACAAGTTGAAGAAGATATGCGATGCTCGACGAGTCATGGATGATCAGGAGAGCAGAGTCATTGCTGGGAGGGCATATCTATTGCTTGTGATAGGTTGGATGGTCCTTCCAGACAAGAGCTGGACAGCTGTACCGATCGCATACTTAACATATCTTGTTGATCTCCGGAGGGTCTCGAGGTTTACTTGGGAAGCGATTCTGTTGGCTCATTTGTATGATCAGCTGTCAAAGGCTAGGTTGCACAAATGTCGACAGATACCTGGGAGTTTAGGGGTGTTGCAGGTAAAATAAGTCTTGTTTGTAATTATTTCGTTATGTTTTTCGTTAAATTATGTAATTAACATAATTTCGTTTTATAGGCATGGGCATATGAGTATTTTCCGCAGATGGAGGGTTGGGAGGTTGGCGACTATGACCCTATGACCCCACGCATGGCTAGATGGGATCCGCGGTCATCTGGTATCGTAGGCCCTTACCGTACTAGCCTAGATAGACTGATTATTGGCCATGTTCGTTGGACTCTTTTTGATGACCACCGACAACATCATCCATATGAGGAGCGTGCATTATACAACGGTTTCATCCATTGTTTTTCGACACCAGTGCGTTATCTTCTTGAGAGGGTCTTGCGACAGTTTGGCTACGTGCAGTATATTCCTCCCCCTCCACCTATATTTTGACTGTAGAGGATGTAGACGACATGTGGGAGCATTGGGAAGACCATGTATTGGATGTGGTAGATCTGACTCCGGTGGGTGACAATCCTGGTGAGTGTATGGATGGCTACAGATCTTGGTTTATACGGTTTTCGCATCCGTATATGACATCTATTGCATACGAGGAGCATATACTACGGCACCAGCATGAGCATGTGGAGCATGTGGATTCTGAGCCCGATGAGCATGGTCAACCCAATGTGGCTGAGGAGACATATATTGAGATCCTAGATGAGGTCAACAATATTGCTCATGAGTTACTTATGCTCAACTTAGGTGATGTCGTTGACGAGCGCCTCCAGAGGATACGAACATTGGCTACGACTCGTCCAGGCGACGAATATAGGAGGAGGCAGCGAAGGAGGCAGCGGAGGAGGATGGATGGGGGAGAGGGTCCATCTAGTTAGACATGTATTACTTTGTCTATTTAGACTTGTATTAGTTACTACTTATGTTTTATGGACTTTGTCGTATTTATTTTTATGGAGATGTTTTATTTACTTTTGTTTATTTAGTTATATTGATATGTGATTTAGTTACTTTTGTTTGATTAGTTATATTGACAAGCAATTGATATTATAATTTGGATCCAACTACCATGGTTTAAAAATCTTAAATTAAAACACATCGAATACACAAATTGGCTACCATGGTTTTAAACAAGTATTATGATACAACAATCAATCATCCTTAAGTGACACAAATGAAGTGTGAACATTACGGTTGTCCGACTTCTTTTGAGGATATGCTTCAAACCGACGCCTGTAGTGTTCCATCCATCCATGTGATGCTGGATAAGAATACCTTTGCCATTGAGGTGCAATAGGTGGCAACGGGCAATCAGCCTTTAGCTTGACTTACCATTATAAAAAACAAAATCAGAATATGATATAAGTTATTCTAATTTGACAATTGTAGTACTTACTTTGACAAAGTGACACTTTTGGACGAAAGTTATACCCATCAAGTCTTGTGATGTTGGAATCCATGAGAAATGTGTTTCCCAATAAGCAACTGCATGCGCAAGGTATCCCATGTGTAGTGCGGATAACACATCGACAAGCACCCTTGTCAGTGCCAACTTTCTTGCTTCTTTCCCATTGTTCGTGAATCAGGTCCAAATAAGTCGTAGATACAACTCCACGAATCTTACTAAATAACTTCATATTGTGTCTATGACCCTTGATAATTACACTTTGTTCAAATGATCTTTGAATATTCTTTTGTTGCAACTCAATGAGATTATTCATGCTATCCCAACACTGGTTGAAGTCACCTTGATTATGTTTCAACAACTTCTTCAACTTTGCATGAGCACCTTCAACCCTGTAACGAAAAACATGCATTAACAAATGAAGACATAAAAAGATGATTCCAATTAAAACATGAACTATGCATTACACATACCTATTAGTTGTTGTGTTTCCAAGGTGCATAACTTTATCAACCCATGCATCGACAAAACATTCCTTGTGCGGAATTAACCAAGTCTTCATACAGTACTCAAAAAATGGTTTAAACTCTTTACAAACGAGCTCGAAATATGACACACGTTTGTTATAATCTTCTTCCATTGGGACTCCACAACAAATTTCCATACATTAAAAATCATATCCCAACAATCCTTCTTGTGGACTAGCACCTTACACTTTGCCTGCACATTTTTGTCTATGTGGAATTGACAAGTGCTTTGATTGAGGAAAAACTTCATTCAATGCATTCATAAGTGCAAGATCCCTATCATTGACAAAAACTTTCGGTTGGCCATATTCACTCATAATCAAGTGTTTTAGGCAACTTAAAGCCCATACATAATTATCACTACACTCAAACTCCATGTAAGCAAATGCAATTGAGTATGTTATATCTGTTGATGTAACGCCAACCATTTCAAGTAAAGGCAACTTATACCTATTGGTTTTGTATGTTGCATCAAGTATCACAATAGTTGAAAATGTATGAAATAACTTTACCGAACCTTCATGAGCCCAAAAGATGTCTTGTACAATGTTATCAGACACATCATTTCTATGAAAATTGACATACTTGTGAGACTCTAGCATTAGCATCCATTGTTGCATCTCTGTTCGAGGCCCCCTAATCGACTTGCGATATGAATATTGTTATTTATATACAGTTTGAATGATACTCACATTGTCAGGATCATGCTCCTTCAATGCAAGCAATATGTTGCCAGGCTTCACGTTATTTTTTGTCATGTCGGCCACTACGGTCTTCTCTTCAGGTTTGAGGCGCCCAGGATATGGATGACCTATGAGGGTGACTACTCTTTCTGCTTGCCGCATATCACAATAAGTATCCATCCTTCATTAGTATGAGGTCTTCCTCTAAGTCTGAAAGGACATTCACATTTCTTAGTTCCTGTGACTTCTCGTTTAAGTTGCTTCTTGTATTCTTTATACTTTCCACTTCTTTCACACCAAAGAGTCACAAACTCTCTCATATTCCCACCTACACCACCCTTATCTGATCTGTATGTAACAATAACAAATCCAATAGTCTTGCCAACTTCTTGAGCCCAATGTATCAAATCCTCCCTGGTAGGAAAAACCTAAAATATGGCACAAACAATATTATTAACAACAAAATACATTAACCAAACAACAACAAACACATTGAGCTTGATTTGTATTTCACTTGCTTAGTTTCAAAATAATCCCTGTAATCCAAAGAATCTTCTTCTTTGGTTTCAGGTACTGATTCCATTAATTCATCCATATGGTCCCAACTCTGAAGAAACACAATTTTATCAACAAACAATATTTGGGCATATTACTAAAGTTGGCATATTGAAATATAAAAATAATTAATTTTGCGCCAAAACGGAAAATAAAATTTGGACAGAAACAGAAAATAAAATTTGGCTTCAACCGGATAATAATTTTTGGGTGCATCCAGAAAATAATATATGGGGACATCTGGATTTTCAAATCCGGTTGGCACAAAATCAGTTCAAACACCCCTTCTCCATAAATACAATGATTTAACGAGAATTAAAAAACATAAGTAACATGAAAATAACATAAAATACTTACATTTTATATAATTAAGGTAGAAAGAAAGATAGCACAACACCAACAAGTAGTTTGATCTTGGAAGCTGGTGAGTGAGTGTGTGATTATGGTGAAAAACCCTAATACTTTGAAGCTGGCTCGAGTTTATAACTTCACCTTTGAATCCGATTATCAAATTCGGAGTCACCCGGATTTTAATTTCCAGTTTGGAATAAATATATATTTCCGGTTGGGTATGCCTCATGTGTTTGTACACTAACCGGATATTATTTTCCGGAGTCGCTTGAAAATTTATTTCCGGTTTCGCCCGGATATTAATATTCTGTCAGAGGACAAAATTGAAAAAAAAAAAGCTGCGTGTGGTGTCATTTAAGAATGGTGTGGTGGCAATAGTGCCACCCAATATATATATACACACATAATAATAATAATAAATAATTTGAAGCACAAATTTTAATATGAATTTCAAAGTGGAAATTTTGATGGTAAACAAATTTCAAATTGAAAATGGAAGAGGCAAAATGATGGATTGGAGTTTAATGGTAAGGTAAGAAGAGTAAAATGATAAAATAAACTATAATAAAATGGTGGATGGGAGTTTCTTCCCCCTCTCCTATATGTAGGTCACTAATTAATTTATTATTGTATGATTTTTATTTTTATTTTTTTTATAATTTTTAAAGATTTAATTAATAATGGAGAAAGAAAAATTGTAAAATAAAAGAGAGAAAAAAATATTAATTGAATCGTAATATTTATTAACACAGTTATTCTTGAGGCATAGTTGAAAAAATATTTTTTAGAAAAACTTAATTAGTTAGGTTTCATTCCTTAATTTCGGTAATTCAATTAAAGGTGACTTACATTTAGAAGTAGTAGATGAAGTATATCAATGAAGAGTTCTCCAAAAGAAATAGTAATAACCAACAAAGTTCGACAAAGTTGACAGATAGTTGGATTCTTTAAATATCTTAACACGGATTCAAATCCCAGGATTAGTTTTTGGCTATTAGCCGGGGATATGCTTAGTTAAAAAAAAAAATAGCAATAATCATTTCTCTAGTAAATGACTAATTTTTAAAACATTTATTAGAATTAATTAATAATTAACTCTGACGTTAAATTATGTTGACAAGTTCTTGTGTGAATAAAAGTTCGTTTAAAATTAAATAAGAAATACAAAATAAAGTAGGATAGTAGATAATACCAAAAAAAAAGTAAAAAGTAGGATAGTAGATAATACCTACAAAGAAAAAGTAGGATAGTAGATGGCAAAATGTTGCATTTTGTTTAATTTGCAATAATGTCGTGGTCTAGGAGCATTAATTGATTTTTTGAGTTCGAATAGTCACTTTTATTAATTTATTATTCTGTCCGGTCTTATATATAGGTCACTTTTTACAAAGAATCTTTGATCCTAGATATAAGTTATTAACTAACTCAATAATTGAAGTTTTTCACTTTACCCCTTCTACAATTTTCAAAGATTTAATTAATGATGGAATGAGGAAGATAGTAGAATAAGAGAGAGAAACAAATTTTAATTTCCAAAGCATTTACCGGCACATTTAAGTTGAGGGTATAGTTGAAAAAACCCTCTTTTTTTAGATAAATTTAATGAACTAACTACGTTTCTTGGTTTTGTTGATTCGGTTAAATGTGACTTATAAATGGACCGGAGAGAGTAATTATATAAAAAAATTGTCATTTTAACTATGATCAACATTATTAGTTAACCCTAATTTAAAGCTTACTTGTTATTGCTTATTTTGTAAATATATTTTTTTTAAAGAAAACAATTCTAAAAGTTTTAAGATGTTTACATGTACTTTTTAAAAAATGATGAGAAACAACAAATATAAGATTTTTGTATTTTTTGAGAAGCTATTTTAAATTGGTTTTTAAAATAATCAACCATGATAATATATAAAAGATTAATTAAAAAAAATGTAATCGCTTATAATTTTTATCATAATTAATTAAAAAATAATTAATTTGAAAATTAATTATTTTTAAACAGTAAAAAGAATATAAATTTATAAATTTTATAAGAAGTAAAAATATTAATTATTATTTCCTCAATGCTGCATGGGTTTTTGTATAAAACGAGAGAGCTGGGACCGTCGAGTGAGTCACAATTCTCGGCAGCGCCTGTCGAGTCTCACAGAGAGGACGCAGCGCAAGAAAGAGGAGGGAAAATACTGTTGCTCAAAATCCCCCATCTCTAGCCCTAACAAATTCCATACTGTAACTTGTAGTTTCACTGTAAATCGTTTTTATTTGATTCCTCCAATCGCTCCCAGTTGTATCTGTTGTCGCGCTTCGCAATCTCAAGGAGGAGAACGCCACTTGCAGTTGCCAGTACCTCAATTGTACAGTGGTAGTGCTCTGGTCTGGTAACATAGCCTCTAGAGTAGTTTTGCTTTGTTGAACCCTAGATATAGAATCGCAGCAAAGGCGGAAAATTGACACTGAATTGTTCTGGTCTCTGTAGACTGAACCTTGCCCGCTAGGGTTTGAGCTTGTTCTGATTTTCCCTGTCACTTATACTACATCAACATGAGTCCAGTGCAGAATTTCGAGCAACATTCTCGTCATCTCGTGGAGCCTGACCTCCGTATGCTTTCTCTCTCTCTGTAGCATATTGTGTGTTTTTGTTAACTGTTTGATTGTGTAAAAATGATATTTATATTTTGTTGGATTGTATTTTTATCTGTCCTCATTTCCTAGTTCACTTGTTGTAGGAAATTGAATTCATTTCTGCTTGTCTAGTGCTTCATTTTGCTTTTTTTTTTTTTCGTGTTTTTTTTTTCCGATTTATCACTCTTGATTTTGTTTTTTTTTCTTGTTTGTGTGGGTGAAAACAGCTATTCAGGTGAGGCTGCAGATGGTGATGGAGGTTAGGGATAGTCTTGAGATTGCTCACACTGCAGAGTATTTGAATTTTCTAAAGTGTTACTTTCGAGCATTCTCTGCGGTACTACTGCAAATTACGAAGCCTCAGTTCGTGGATAACCCTGAGCACAAGCTTCGGAATATTGTTGTTGAGATATTGAATAGACTTCCTCACAGTGAAGTTCTTCGTCCCTTTGTACAGGACCTCTTGAAGGTTGCTATGCAAGTGCTTACCTCAGATAATGAAGAGAATGGCTTAATTTGCATCCGAATTATCTTTGATCTTTTGAGGAACTTTAGGCCAACTCTAGAAAATGAAGTCCAGCCATTTCTGGACTTTGTCTGCAAGATTTACCAAAATTTTAAATTGACTGTTAGCCATTTCTTTGATAACATGGCAATGACTGGGGAAGATGTCAAGCCTATGGAGACTTCACTTTCTGATCAAGGGATGAACAATGCCACTGCTACTGGCTCGCAGCTTAATCCAAGTACCCGTTCATTTAAGATAGTTACAGAGAGTCCATTGGTGGTGATGTTTCTGTTTCAACTGTATAGTCGTCTTGTTCAATCAAATATTCCTCAACTGTTGCCGTTGATGGTTGCTGCTATATCTGTTCCTGGCCCAGAAAAGGTTCCGCCACATTTGAAAACCCATTTTATTGAGCTCAAGGGTGCGCAGGTTAAGGTAAGTGTTTATGTTGAAAATGTGAACACTGGCTAAATATTTTGCATGATTTTCAATTCAGAGTTCTTTTTTACTCGGAATTTTAATGTTTATGTATTTGGAATTGGCTAATGAGATGTATAGGAGCATTTGTCCATGTTGGTTGTGATTTAATAAATCTTAGGTTTCCAAAAATTTGAGACCTCATACAAACATAAATAAGTGAATAGCACACAAATTGGTTCCGGATTACTTGGGAAACTAAGGGGCTGTTTGGTTTGCATTTTCATTTTCAGTTTTCATTTTCTGTTTTCAGTCTGTTTCCTGAAATTTTACAAAGAGGAAAAACTGAAAATGCTGAAAATATTAGTGAATTTTAAGTATATAACTGTAAAAAGAAAACAGAAAACAAACAAACGTCCCCAAGATTTCCGCTCATTGTCAGGCATCATAAAACTATTGGACAAATAACATATAGATCACGTTTTCAAATGAAATGATCGCTTTTTCCCCCCTTAAATATCAGCAGTCACGTGTCATCGCTGCATGCGTCCTGTCTTTTGCCTCTTCTAGTCAAAATAAGTAGTCCTTTAAAATTTTCGTTAACGGTGATTATAGGAGGAAGTATGAGGCACTGAAAAGACACACCATGGGGATGGTTTATTTGGCTTGTGGTGCGTTTATAAATACGTTAATTATTAATATTTATTATTACTATTGTTATTATTTTTGTTTTGAATAATTTGGCATAAACAAGCCTAAAGTCTGGATGGGACATCTAATTTTTCATAATTTTAATTATTAGTAATTATTTTGGTTGAAGAAGGAAGAATATTACTAAGATCTTAAAATGTGGCCGGCATGAGAGGCGGGGAGAGATGAAAAAGCTATATAACAAAACTAAGCAACATTGAGCACTTTTTCCTAAGAATGTCCTTGGTAAAACATATTACTATATAAATTATGGATTTTGAACACCAGGATAGACGGAACAAATGACTATGTTATTTATGTATATGCATCATTCTTTCAACAATTTCATATTTCACAAAAATTTTGCGTTGTGCTGCCGAGTTTCCTTTTTACTTTCGTTATGTCTTTGCACCTGACCTCTCCTTAGGTTTACATGATGATGTTGCTATTGTTATTCTGCAGCCCGTGTAATGTCTTAAATTTAGGGTTTGGGCCTAACTCATTCCTAACAGTTAGCTCATAAAGGAGGATTGTCACACTACTTATATACACTATAGTGACCTTATCTCTAGTCAATGTGAGACTTTCAACACACCCCCTCATGCCCAGGATTGGACATATGGAGCGTGGACAAATATGGCTGGCCCAACAATATGAGACTTTCAACACACCTCTCATGGGTGGTCCACTAACGAGTCTAGGATATGTTATGATACCATCTTAAATTTAGGGTTTTAGCCTAACTCACTTCAAAAAGTTACCTCATAGGAGGAGGATTGCCACGCCAGTACGCCACTTATATGCACTATAGCGGTCATATCTCTAGTCAATGTGAGACTTTTAACATAATGCAAAGTTGTTAGAATCACATGATGCACAATTTGATATAGGTCAGCTTTACAAAGATTCATATCATGTGATAATCATCATGACTTTGAATCTTGTGATACATAGATGAATCGGTATAATTCCATATTATGAATTATGAATATGAATTACACCAACCAATCAACAATTTACTTTTTTTTTTCCTATTTTACTTTTATTTTTTTACCAACTCTCATTGAAGAAATTGAAAAATTAGATAAGCTTGTACTGTTAAATTTAAAGGAATTGAATGAGCATTAATGCAAACCCACTCTCTGATTATTCCACTGCTCTATTTTCTTCTCAAATACGGTATCACATCATCACTCACTCATTCTATGATTTTGTTTCACTTCACATATTCAGCGTGACATGATTTTGTTCTGCGAGATTTATGTAGTTTTGTGTTGTTTAAAAGCACTGCACAGTCTACATCATTGTTTTGATGTATTTCAAATTATTTTTTGTTGTGTTTGAATCTTATGATTTGAGTTAGCTTGGTGATTCAAGATTTGAATTGTGATTTGAGTTTAAAAATAAAGATGGATTTATATAGCAGAATTAGGTTTCAAAACTAGGGTGTTGGAGCCTTGTAATAGTGGCCATAATGGAAACGAACATATCTATACAGTATACCCTACTTTATCATGACTTTTTGGTGAAGAATTAAAAATATAGGATTTTTTTTTTTTGGTGTTTCCTTAATACTTGTCCTGATATCAAATATTAGATGCTTACTAGCTTCATTTTTTGTTGTTGCAGACAGTTTCTTTTTTGACCTATCTATTGAAAAGCTACGCAGATTATATAAGGCCACATGAAGATAGTATATGTAAAAGCATTGTTAATTTGCTTGTAACATGTTCTGACTCTGTATCTATTAGAAAGGTGAGCCAGTTGTTTCTTTTGCGTTTTCTCTATGCAATTTCTCTTCATTTGATTTGAAGATGAAATTGTTGGATGCAGGAGTTATTGATATCTCTGAAACATGTCCTTGGAACTGATTTTAGAAGAGGTTTATTTCCATTGATTGATACGCTGCTGGAAGAAAGGTAACAAGATGATCTATTCCACGGCCTTGATGCAGTGATTTTTAGAGTTCCAGTTAAAGAACTCCTTTTAATAATGTTCCCCATGAAGTACAATAACCATTGAATGTGTCTAGTAGTTATTATGTATGATACGTTGGCTTAACGTGGCTTGAATGACCACTCTGAGTCATTGTTCTGTCGTGGTAATCATATTCATCAAGGCATCCTTTTTTGGTAATTCTCTTTCTTTTTTTTCACTTGGTTGAATTGTCTGAGTTTTGGAAGGTCACAAGTTGTACAATCGAGATGATTATAACTTTTTCTATTGGGATAATCACATGCAGTTATTGATCAAAGAAGGATTAAACTCTGAGCTATATTCGTGTGGGAAAGTTATCTGTCAATTTTATCTTTAGTGATTATTTGCAGAGTTGAAGAGTATCAAAATCCATGTTTTTCAGGAAGATGGAGGATTTTAGAAAGTAGATAGGAATCTTAGAGATATGAGGAAATAAAACTTGACAGCAGCAATACAACTGTGTTGAATGTTCTCTTATGTTATTGATATTTAAACTTTTAGGGTTCTGGTTGGGACTGGGCGGGCATGCTTTGAGACTTTGAGACCCTTGGCTTATAGTCTCTTGGCAGAGATTGTACATCATGTTCGCCAAGATCTTTCCTTATCACAGGTATGCTTTTTAATTTATTTTATCTTATTTAAAATAGGACTAGCCTGTTGCTTTTAGCAATTACTTGCAGAATAGTTTAAACTAAGATTAATATCCCAAATAATTCTGAAAAGATTTTGAAAAATCAGTTCAATTATTGAAGGAATAATACATCAACTTTTTTCTCTAATGATATTCCTTAGATAAATACAGAATCTTCTTCACAGTTTACATTTATTACCAAATTTATACCAATATTTTATCAATTTTATTAGTTAATTATGAACAGTGGTTCCATCATTTTTTATAATGGGGATTTGTAGGGAAAAGTAAAAACATTCTATGGGGACAAGATGCTAATTGATATTTGTTTAAAGATTCCTTGGAAATTTGTTCTGAATTGTTTGACATAATTTTTCATCTCATTACGTTGCTTGAAATATCATCAACGGACAAACTTCCGCACATGATTTTGCTAATATGAATTCTATATGGTTGCAGTTGTCGCGAATCATTTACTTATTCTCAAGTAATATGCATGACGCTTCGTTATCATTGAGCATTCACACAACCTGTGCTCGCTTGATGTTGAATCTGGTGCTTATCGTAACTCCTCTTAATCATATAGTTCATTTTATTTTCTGTTAAATTTTCCAGATTTTGTCTCCACTGATTATTAGCACCATAGGCTTTTGTAGAAAAGTAGTAAAGATTAAATTTGGCTGAGATGTTACTTTTTAAGCTATTATAAGCTTGGAATGTTGCGTTTCATTAGCTTTGGGAGTTAGAACATGATTGTTTTTAGTAGGGTGTATTGTATTTATTTTTATTTTTTCATTTTTATTTATTTTTACTTATTTTAAAATAAAATGTTTCTCTTTGATGTGGTTTCTGGGTATTCGTTTTACATTTTTCAGAGTACATCTTGGTTTTTCTTTCTTCCTACTTATTTGAAAGGAAAAAAAAATGATATTTAGGATTAACTGATCAAATTCCTGAAGTTTCTTATGTTGTGTGCTTTATTCCATTGGATATAGGTGGAACCAATTTTTGAGAAAGGGGTTGATCAACAATCTACAGATGAAGCAAGGATCCTGTTGGTCTGTTCCACAATTTCTGCTAGAGTTTGGCATATTGGTATTATGCTTTATCTCTTTCTGGGATTGACACGTTGTGTTGTTTTTTTTGTAGGGCCGCATTCTGGATGCTTTTGTTGGGAAATTCAGTACTTTCAAACGGGCAATACCTCAGGTTATTTGGGATTATGTTGAAGTTTCCATGTAACTATTGTCTGAACAACTGTATCATGGATCATAATAATTGCTTATCTGTTGTTTTGTCAATATGAATTGTTGGTAACCTTCCTTAGAGATGTGCAGGATCATTTTTTGTGGAGCATGTGTATTAGAGATAATATCTAGTTATCTAATAAGTAGGTAGAAATTACTTTTAGCTTCTTATCATATTAGGTCTATAGTTTGTTAGGCATTTATCTTGTTTGGTTGGTTAGTTTATTCTTATCTTTTTAGTCTTTTCTGTATTAATCTATTAACATGGCATACTCTCTTGAATCAATTAAGCAATAATGCTTACAACTTTCTCCCTTAAGTGTGTCTCTTAATTATTCTTCATTTCCCCCCACCATGTTTTTCAACAACTCACTTTAATTACATTTCATCAAGTGGTTGGCTTCTGTTTTGTGCAAATCAGTCTTTTTGGGTTTCCTTAGGAAATATGGATTGGGAAGTTATCCTCCCTTATCCTCCAGATTCCATGTGACTACTCTAACTGCTTTTCCTAATCGGTCATTCTTCTACTGTGTGAGTATATCAGCAGTGGAGAAGGGATTTTAGCTATTTTCCTTTCAATATAGGTGCTCTTTGTGTTAGGCTTCCTAAACCGTTGTCTGTAGCTAAGGTTTCTACATCATAGGTTTGAAGCTGCTCTATGAATTGAATTACAATCAATTTGTACGCCTGCTTATCTGTTTGGCTACCCATGTTTATGTAGAACTGTGTTACCACCTGAGCTTACTGTTCATATTTCTTTGTAAATTGTTAATAACTAAATTCATCATTGTTTCTCTATAGCTTTTGGAGGAAGGTGAGGAAGGAAAGGATCGTGCTACCTTGAGATCAAAGCTTGAACTCCCTGTGCAGGTTTTTAGAAAATGTGTTTGAGGCTCATTTTGTTGCTTTATAGTGACTTTTAATATTTATCGTCACATTTGGCTTGATGTCAGACTGTCATTATTTGCTTAACTTGTACTCTTACTTTAATTTTTCAAAAAGAAACAAATTGATATAACTCACTAGTGTCAAATTGTAATTAATAAGCTTTTGGTATATTATATTTAAGCAATCGTTTCCAACATGTTTACATATTTTAATAGTAACATAAACTTTATGTAACTTAAACTTTGTGTTTACCATTATTGTTCCCAATATTCAACATGATTCAAATGCTTTTTCAGCAGAATCTTGGTACTTGACAGTACGGCTCAACTTTTTGTGTTAACCCATGTAATTCAAAGTGGATCTTGGACTTTTAGTTTTGACAAGAGAATGAAACCATTTTTATTAGTAGTAATGTTGTAAATGCAAAGTCTTGAGCATGATATATGTCTTCTGAATTAATAATTTGAAGTACTATTTTATGTGCCATTTTCTGAGTGTTTCTTTGACTCTGGCTCTGTTATCTTTGCAGGCAGTTTTGAATTTGCATGTCCCTGTAGAACATTCAAAGGAGGTTATTGACTGCAAACATCTAATTAAAACCTTAGTGATGGGTAATTCATTTCCTTAAATCTTCTTTATTCTCTGATTTGTATTTCTCAACATTATGTCATTTGAATTGCTTTTCTTTCGTCTATTTTATTACTGAAATATACTAATTTTAATTTTATGGTTAAAAATTTGACTTTTAATTTTCAGGAATGAAGACCATCATATGGAGCATCACTCATGCACATTCCCCTAGACCTCAGGTAATGAATCCCTGGTAAAATAATTTCTGCCTGTGGATTTCCCCCCCTGCCCACCCTTCCAGATAATGTTTCTCATGCATGAGATTTCCCTATTCTTGGAACATTCCAGGTGCTTGTCTCACCATCGTCTAATTTATCACCTCCTCAAGCATTGAGGGGCATGAGAGAAGATGAGGTACTATAGATAGGTTAAACTTAAACATCAGTATTTCAAAGTTTAAAAGCTTAAGTTGACTTAATAGTCTTGTGTAGGTCTGCAAAGCCTCTGGTGTTTTAAAAAGTGGTGTTCATTGCTTAGCACTTTTCAAGGAGAAGGATGAGGAGAGGGAAATGCTACATCTCTTCTCTCAGATTTTGGCCATCATGGAACCTCGAGATCTTATGGATATGTTCTCTCTATGCATGCCTGAGCTTTTTGAGTGCATGATCTCCAACAACCAACTTGTCCATATATTCTCCACTCTTCTTGCTACACCCAAAGTGTATCGACCTTTCGCTGATGTGCTTGTTAATTTTCTTGTTAGCACCAAACTTGATGTCTTGAAGCACCCAGATTCACCTGCGGCAAAAATGGTTTTGCATCTCTTTCGATTTATATTTGGTGCTGTTGCTAAAGCTCCTTCAGATTTTGAACGGATTTTGCAGCCTCATGTGCCTGTGATAATGGAATTTTGCATGAAAAATGCTACTGATGTTGAAAGACCTCTTGGTTACATGCAGTTGCTACGTACAATGTTTAGGGCTCTTTCAGGATGCAAATTCGAACTTTTGCTGCGGGACTTGATTCCCATGTTGCAGCCGTGCCTCAATATGCTGTTGGCTATGCTAGAAGGGCCAACTGGGGAAGATATGAGAGATCTTTTATTGGAGCTCTGCATGACCCTACCTGCCCGTTTGAGCGCTTTGTTGCCATACCTTTCCCGTCTTATGAAGCCTCTGGTATTATGTCTGAAGGGAAGTGACGAACTAGTGAGTCTTGGTTTACGAACACTTGAGTTTTGGGTTGATAGTTTAAATCCTGACTTTCTTGAGCCTAGCATGGCAAATGTTATGTCAGAGGTGATCCTGGCCCTATGGTCTCACTTAAGACCAGCTCCTTATCCTTGGGGTGCAAAAGCATTGCAGCTTCTTGGCAAGTTAGGTGGTCGAAACAGACGATTTCTCAAAGAGCCATTGGCACTTGAGTGTAAAGAGAACCCTGAGCATGGACTTCGCCTGATTTTGACATTTGAGCCTGCAACCCCATTCTTGGTTCCTCTTGATCGATGCATAAATCTTGCTGTGGAAGCTGTAATGAACAGAAATTGTGGCATGGATGCTTTCTATCGGAAGCAGGCTCTAAAGTTCCTCCGTGTTTGCTTATCATCTCAACTCAATTTTCCTGGAACCGTTGCTGACGAAGGATCTACGTCGAAGCACCTATCTGCATTGTTGGTTTCTACAGTTGATCAATCATCACGCAGGTCTGATTCAACTGAGGTAAAGGTTAGTTTAATTATTTTAGAACTTTTCATATTGTTTGAAACATTACGTAATTACTTTTAGTTAGTGGGTAGAGATAACAACTGACTCTGTTACATGTTCATTGATAAATCCTCCATCAAAAGGCTAATGAAATGATCAATAGTTCTGCCACGTTCATTACCATTATGATTTTTTGGCTCTACCACATTCATGCTGCCTTAACTTGAGACCTTTTGATACTTCAACTTTCGTTTCCTCTCTGATATTTTACTTGCAATGGTTGTGTATGTTAAACGAGTTGATGTTATGGTATATTTGTTGTTGTGCAATATTATAAAACATATTGTTTTCAGGCTGACTTAGGTGTAAAGACAAAGACTCAACTTATGGCTGAGAAGTCTGTTTTCAAGATTCTTTTAATGACTGTCATTGCTGCAAATGGTGAGCCAGATCTCACAGATCCCACAGATGATTTTGTTGTCAACATATGTCGCCATTTTGCGGTGATATTTCATATTGATTCTTCATCCAGTAATGTATCAGCCGCTGCACTTGGAAGTTCATCATTCTCAAATAATGTTCAAATTGGTACTAGGCCAAAAGCTAGTACTTGTTCGAATCTGAAGGAGCTGGACCCTCTGATTTTCTTGGATGCTCTAGTTGATGTACTGGCAGATGAAAACAGACTTCATGCTAAAGCTGCTCTTGGCGCCTTAAATGTGTTTGCAGAAACACTCGTATTCCTAGCTCGTTCAAAACATACTGATTTCATAATGTGCAGAGGGCCTGGTACACCTATGATTGTCTCTAGTCCATCAATGAATCCTGTATATTCTCCGCCTCCTAGTGTTCGTGTTCCTGTATTTGAACAACTGTTGCCCCGTCTTTTGCATTGTTGCTATGGGCTTACATGGCAAGCACAAATGGGTGGTGTCATGGGACTTGGTGCTTTGGTTGGAAAGGTCACTGTTGAGACTCTCTGTCTTTTTCAAGTACGAATTGTACGTGGTCTAATATATGTTCTTAAAAAGCTTCCGATATATGCTAGCAAGGAGCAGGAAGAGACAAGTCAAGTGCTGACTCAAGTTCTTCGAGTTGTGAATAATGCTGATGAAGCAAATAGCGAGGCACGGAGGCAAAGCTTTCAAGGAGTAGTTGATTTTCTTGCACAAGAGTTGTTCAATCAGAATGCATCTGTCATCGTGAGGAAGAATGTACAATCATGTTTGGCACTTTTAGCTAGCAGGACTGGTAGTGAGGTGTCTGAATTACTTGAGCCATTGTATCAGCCTCTTCTCCAGCCTCTTATAATGCGGCCACTCAAGTTAAAGACTGTTGACCAACAGGTACCTCCTGATTCCTTATTTTCTGATTCCTCTTTATTGGATCTTTCTTTGGCTATTATCCATTTAGTAGTTTACTTGGTTATATCTTGTGTAGGTTGGAACAGTTACAGCATTGAATTTTTGTCTAGCCTTAAGGCCACCTCTTCTCAAGTTGACTTCTGAGTTAGTTAACTTCCTGCAAGATGCATTGCAAATAGCAGAGTCTGATGACAGTGCCTGGGTTGCTAAGTTTATCAACCCCAAAGTAGTGACATCGTTGACTAAACTTCGAACAGCTTGCATTGAGCTGCTCTGTACAACAATGGCATGGGCTGATTTTAAGACTCCGAATCACTCTGAACTTCGTGCAAAGATTATTTCAATGTTTTTTAAGTCTTTAACTTGCCGGACTCCGGAAATTGTTGCTGTTGCAAAGGAGGGTCTAAGACAGGTATAATTAACTTCTATGGTGTGTGGTTTCTGCTTCTTCATTGGTTTGATCTCAATGCTTCTATGGATATATTCCTAATGATGTTTGTTCAGGAGTGTGGTTGCCTAATCTTATAAAGTATTCGAAGGCTTAGCACGTATTATGTCTGGGGTCATTTACCCTTGATCTTAGTTATGAATTTCAAATTATGAATACCATATCATATCAGAGTGGAGTAGCTAGCTGACTGCAAAAACTTCCACCCTTCGATGCCCGCTCTATTTAAGATTTCAAATGTGAGTTGAGTAATTTAAAAAACGCATAAAGATGCTCGAAGATACAACTGTACACAAAATCGAAGATATATTTATTATGGGTTTTGCTATACATTGCCCTTAGGGCAATGGTTAAGTTACCCATAAATAGAAACTTGGTGTTGAAAAGTGTAAAATATTTAATGCTACAAAATTATTTTTAATTTATTTTAAATGCAAAATTTCCATTCATGAGTTGCTTAACCATTGCCCTAAAGGCAATGGATAGCAAAACCCATTTATTATTGCTATACAAAATCCAGTCTTAACTCTTAGGTAAAACAAGTCAATACTGAATAACAACAAAGTCACGAATCAAATACGTTTAAGCCTATATAAGGCTTAAAGTAAGCTCAATAAGCACAAAAATATGGCAACATTGATACAGACCAGAGGTAAGACAGACAAGATGGACTTGTGTGAAAACTGAGTTGAACTTGAGGGGACTTGCTGAACAGTGTGCATGCAAAATGGAGCAATGGGTTGCAGTGCTAGTTCAGAAATCATGAAATCAAAATTAATAAAAAGGTTGGGCAATGCTCCTGGGAAAGGATTGAGGGTGGGGTTGCTCTTGGTCCCAGTTTTGGCTACGACTGCTATGAATCACTGCAATTTATAGTGATTAGCAAGGACAAAATTCACAAAGCTGAAGCTCTTCACAGTGGTATTTCTGTAGTGATCAAAAGCTACGAAAATACCTCAATGATGGCACTATCATGTGTAATTTATATCTGTGTCTGCTTATGTGCTCCTTTCCATCACAGTATTTTGTTGCATTTTTTTCGTCTTGTGTAAGAATAGAAATTATAGTCTCAATATCTGTTCTGTGTATTCGTGTTTTAGTTTGTACTTGCATGCTTTTAGTAGACATAAAATTGTTTTAATGTTATTTACTGCTTTGTCACCATTTTACCTAGGTTATTAATCAAAGGATGCCCAAAGAACTTCTACAAAGCAGCCTTAGGCCAATATTGGTCAATTTGGCCCACACAAAAAATCTTAGTATGCCTCTTCTGCAAGGCCTAGCCCGGCTGCTTGAACTGTTATCCAATTGGTTTAATGTTACCTTGGGTGGCAAACTCTTAGAGCATCTAAGGAGGTGGCTGGAGCCTGAAAAGTTAGCACAGAGTCAAAAGGCATGGAAGGCGGGTGAAGAACCCAAGATTGCTGCAGGTTTTACAAATATGGTTTAACCTATCTCATGGAAATATTTATTTATTTATTTATTTTGCAATTTCTATAGCTCATAGTCTCATACTTGTTCTGCTGACATCGTTCTATATAATAACAGCTATAATTGAGCTCTTTCACTTGCTTCCTCCTGCTGCTTCAAAGTTCCTTGATGAACTTGTAACCTTGACTATTGATTTGGAAGGTGCTCTTCCTCCTGGACAAGTTTACAGTGAAATCAATAGTCCATATCGTCTTCCACTTACGAAGTATTTAAACCGATATGCACCTTCTGCTGTAGATTATTTTCTCGCACGGTTAAGTGAACCAAAGTATTTCAGGCGGTATGGTTTGGAATGCTTGACTTCAATTATATACCGAATACCAAATGAGATTAGATGCTGACTTTGTTTCTTTATTTTGTGGCTTATGCTGTTTGCTGTATGTTCAGTTTTATGTATATTATTCGTTCAGAAGCTGGCCAGCCATTAAGAGACGAACTTGCGAAATCACCACAAAAGATACTTGCGAGTGCATTCTCTGATTTTTTGCCTAAATCTGATGTGACAATGGCTCCTGCATCCACTACTACTTCATTAGTTGAAGAAAGCTTTGTTGCTCCTTCAAGTGACACTTCTAATCCGCCCGCTCCTTCCCCCAATGCAACTTCTGATGCATACTTTCAGGGACTAGCACTTATTAAAACCCTAGTCAAATTAATCCCTGGCTGGTTACAAAGTAATCGCACTGTGTTTGATACATTAGTACTTGTTTGGAAGTCACCTGCGAGAAAATCCCGACTACAAAATGAACAGGAGCTGAACCTAGTGCAAGTAAGTATAGGAAAGCTCAACTTGCTGCTGTATCACTATTTCTGATTGCAGAAAGAATTCAGTATATGATTTCTATTTTCTGTTGTTCAGTAATTGCATGGACATTTTCAATTTCATGGCACGCTTAAGATATGTTGAAAGTTTTAATGGTGCTCTTTGCTCTTGATTCATAATTTTGCCTCATAAGATAAAAAAATATTTATTGAATAGACCATTTTCTGTCTTTTCTCCTTTACCTGTTTTAACGGGGAAATATCGTAATAAAAGTTAAAGAGTATAGAGTAATAGGAGGCTTTGGTTCTGGATTCTCAACTGTTGAAGTCCAGCTGTTTGCTAACATCTTCAGTATTGGAGATGCTCGTCATACCAGCCCTATTTGTTTTGCCAAACAGCAATGAAAAATGATAGAATACTTCAACTTGAGGTTGTATTTAATGCCTCAAACTTTATGATTCTTTTTCATCAAATTGACCCCTTATTGATGCGGATTCAGCTTTATGATGATATGAGAGTTAGAACATTTTTGAAGAGTACTGACTTACACTACCTTTCAAAGTTCATCCTTAATATGCTATGTTTTTTAATTTACTTAACTGGATCAACCACTAACTTCAAACTCTCTGAGTCTGTGTTTTCAAGGCATCTATCGACCCTTGTCATTGCTTCCTGAACAAAGCATATATGGAGAAGTAGTCACTTCATTGAAGTCTAGTTTTTTTTAACCTAATTTCGTAGATTTTGCATTTGCAGCCTTGACCAGATATATTCGTTCCCTTTGGACTTGAGGAATATTTTGATGCATGACAATATATTATTTGCTGTGTCTTTAGGTTTAGCACAAATGTACCAGCACAGCTTTTTTTTTCCTCCACCAATATGTTGTCGTTACTTGTTTTTTATGTACAATGTACAATTAGGAATACAGCCCATGCAACGTTGAAGCTCATTCTTCCAAGCAAACAATCTGACCTTAAGTTACATTAAAGTCAGTTTCATATTGTATTGTATGGTTTTATTACTTCAACTACATCTGCTCGCTTACCATGTGTCACTTGATAATAAATGTTCATGTGATACCTATTATCTGCATATAATTTTCCATTTATAATTGTTACTCCTATGACTAATATGAATCATGATTTTTCCATTTATATATTTTTCCATTTATCTGTAATGAATTAAAATTATTGTATTTGTGAAATTTTGAAATTTTTATCTGATGATTTTAATATGCTTTGTTTTTTTTTCCACTGTTGTCTCATCCTATGTTCTCAAATTTAAATATTTTTAACTGTATATTTATTAATTTTTCTTGTCTTTTAAGTTGCTGCTTTACTTAGTTTCATGGTCATAATGGAATTGCAGATTAAGGAAAGTAAATGGATTGTCAAATGCTTCTTGAATTACTTGAGACATGACAAAAACGAAGTGAATGTTCTCTTCGATATCCTTACCATATTTTTACATCATAGTCGTGTTGACTATACATTCCTGAAGGAGTTTTACATCATTGAGGTACATCAATATTGGATCTGAATTTGGGTATGACTTAAATTCTTTCTTATTTATAATTCACATACAGACTATTTTGATTTCTTTTAGGTTGCAGAAGGTTATCCATCGGACAAGAAAAAGGCCCTCTTGTTGCATTTTCTTAACCTTTTCCAATCAAAACAACTTAGTCATGAGCATTTGGTGGTTGTAATGCAAATGCTAATTCTTCCGATGCTTGCACATGCCTTTCAAAATGGTCAAAGTTGGGAAGTTGTTGATCCTGGTATTATAAAAACAATTGTTGATAAACTTCTTGATCCCCCAGAAGAGGTATATCCTTATAACGTGTAATTTATTTGCCCCTGCTTTTAGATGCTCATGATGATTCAGTTTCAGTGATATAACTCTTTAAGTTGATATTTGTCTCTCAATGCATCTTCCCCTTTTGTAGGTCTCTGCTGAGTATGATGAGCCTTTAAGAATAGAACTATTGCAACTTGCCACTTTGCTTCTTAAATATCTTCAGAATGATCTGGTCCATCATAGGAAGGAACTGATAAAGTTTGGGTGGAATCATCTTAAGCGGGAAGATACTGCAAGCAAACAATGGGCTTTTGTGAACGTTTGCCATTTCTTGGAGGCTTATCAAGCCCCAGAAAAAATAATACTTCAGGTATGAAATATCAACGCAGACTTCTGTTAAAGAACACTTATGTTAAATTGTTGTTTACTCAAATAGAATCTTGATATCTTGTAAACCTGACGATTACAAGTTACACCCGCTAGTTATTATCTGTGAATGATTTAATGGATTGGAGAATGAAAGTTCCTTTTAATCACTTGGATTTACTTTTTTTTTTTATTTTTTTTAATTCGAATGCCTAATGTAAAAGTCTTACCATTAAAGGGAGAATAAAATATACTGCTAAAAGGCTCTTAGAAGTCAGAGGTTGCTCTATTAAGTGGAAAACATCAATGTATACAGGTAAAATGTTTAGATGCATTCTTTTTTACTAGTAGAGAATATTGTAATATATCTTTCAGGTTTATACCTTCGTAGGGACTTGCATTTTATGAGAAATCCGACTTTCTGTCCCCTTTTTCAATTTCTTTTTAGGTTTGACTTAGAGGTTGGAGATTGTATTTTGATGTTTTCCCTGGGTTTTGGGAGAACTTATTCCTGGGAATAATGTTATGAGTTAGGATAGAAAGGAAGGATGAAAAATTAGTTTTTTTACAAGGGATCAACTATCTAAAAAGGGGAGATAAGAGGAGGGCATTCAGAAATATAGAAGTTTGTAAGAAAGGGAAACCCTTCTGAATGAGCTTTAGCTCATAAGGAGTTTTTGGCATTATCTGGAAGCTGGATGTTCCTTGCAATCCTGTCTTTACTCTGGGTATCAAATTCACCACACCTAATCTCAGAGACGAAAGAATTGCATTTGTATATATCCGTATCTAGATAATGCAGCGGCAATCTAACACTGATGTTTAACTGCAGGTCTTTGTAGCTCTTCTTAGGACTTGCCAACCGGAAAATAAAATGTTGGTCAAGCAGGCTCTGGACATTCTAATGCCAGCACTGCCACGACGTTTGCCACTTGGTGATTCTCGGATGCCAATATGGATTAGATACACTAAGAAAATCCTTGTTGAAGAAGGTCACTCAATTCCAAATCTTATTCACATATTCCAACTTATCGTTCGCCATTCAGATCTCTTCTACAGCTGCAGAGCACAATTTGTTCCACAGATGGTGAATTCTTTGAGTCGGCTTGGATTGCCTTATAATACCACAGCAGAGAACAGACGTCTTGCCATTGAACTTGCTGGATTAGTTGTTAACTGGGAGAGGCAAAGGCAAAATGAGATGAAAGTTGTCA
The DNA here is from genome assembly GCA_037177725.1 of Cyamopsis tetragonoloba. Classification (NCBI taxonomy): domain Eukaryota; kingdom Viridiplantae; phylum Streptophyta; class Magnoliopsida; order Fabales; family Fabaceae; genus Cyamopsis; species Cyamopsis tetragonoloba. Next base: position 20,461,594 of record CM074120.1, on the reverse strand, counting down.
CTGATTCTGATGCTCCCTCCCAAATCAATGATGCCTTTAATCCCAGCTCATCTGATTCTAAGCGGTCTGTTGATGGGTCCACTTTTCCTGAAGATACAAGTAAGCGAGTAAAAGCAGAACCTGGTCTGCAATCCCTATGTGTCATGTCACCAGGTGGTCCATCATCAATTCCTAACATTGAAACCCCGGGATCTACCAGTCAACCCGATGAAGAGTTTAAACCAAATGCTGCTATGGAGGAAATGATTATCAATTTCCTTATCAGAGTAAGGATCAATTCTAATTTTCTTGTCATCCTTTTGGATAGTGTTGGTGCTGCCCGGTTAATTCATAGCTAGATTGCTTTTTATTCATTTGGGAAGGGGTTATTTCCAGCATTTAATGCTGTTGCAGTACAAATTGCTGTTGCTTTCCCCAAAAGTTGACAAACTGAGTTCGAATTTGATGAGTTTGATACTTGCATTGCCTTAATATCATTCTTTTATTCTAATTTGATTACATTATTGTGTAGCTTTTCTGACATCATCACAAATTAATGGTTTAGAGGATAACCTATTATTTTCTTAGTATTAGAATCCATACCTGTCAATCTCACGCTATAGCGCCGTCGCGGAGCGTTGCGCCCCTTGGCCGCGACGGGGGCTCCGTCGCGGAGCGTTTTAAGGTTGCGACAGTCGCGGCAGAAATCAGGGCCAATCGCGGCCGCGAGGAAGAAAACGTGAGAATTTAGGGTTTTTTTGAGAAGAAAGGTCCAGCAAAATTACCAAAAAGGGCTTCATTAAGGGTATTTTAGACTTTTGACCAATCCATTTTAGAAAACATTAAAAAAACCCTAAATTAAAAAACCCTACTTTTAAAAAAAGGCTTCCTTCTTCAGCGCCTCTTTTCTTTTGTGAGGCTGAGGCTCTGTTTCTTCCTTGTTTCTGCATTTGCTCTCTGTGGTTTTCCTTGTTGCTGCTTCTGCTCTGTTTTTCTTCTTCCTTGTTTCTGCTTGTGCTCTGTTTCTTCTAAGTTTGAACAATGAGAATTGTGTTTTGTTATGTTTTGAAGTGTTTATCACTTCGAAGCTAGAATTATGATTGCTGATTATGAATATGAACAATGAATATGTGTTTAATTTTTGGCACCTTAATATTTTTATGGAATTATTCAAGTATAAGTATAATTTTGATTTCATACAATTTGTGTACTTAAATTTTACAATAGCGGCCATCCAGCTATGCGCTATACCGCTATAGCATTTTGAGGGTCGGCCGCTATGTTACAATCTTAACCTGCCCTTTGAGATCTTGAGATGACCAGCATGTGTGTGCAATAAAGTGACGGATATGGTATTTCTATGTGAGGCAGATGTATAATTGGTTGATTATAATTATAAGGTTCTCAATGGATATATAACAACTGCTTCTAAAACATTCTGCTTTCGATAATGGTATTGATGATTACCTCTGGTTTCTGGAACTAGGTAGCATTGGTCATAGAGCCTAAGGACAAAGAAGCAAGTGCCATGTACAAACAAGCATTGGAACTACTTTCACAAGCTTTGGAGGTGTGGCCAAATGCAAATGTAAAATTTAATTATTTGGAAAAGCTGCTGAGCAGTATACAGCCATCCCAGGCCAAGGACCCTTCCACTGCACTGGCACAGGGTTTGGATGTCATGAACAAAGTTTTAGAGAAACAGCCTCACTTGTTTATAAGAAACAACATTAACCAGATTTCCCAAGTAAGCCTAACATCATGCTTATTTTCTTGATTTGTCAAATGTTTCAATGGTTGTAGTGATGTAATTGTTTGTCATTCCAGATTCTTGAACCATGCTTCAAGCATAAACTTTTAGATGCTGGCAAGTCTTTTTGCTCACTTCTGAAGATGATTTTCGTTGCTTTTCCTCAAGAATTACCAACAACACCTGCTGATGTTAAGCTGTTGTACCAGAAGCTTGATGATTTGATACAGAAGCATGTTACCACTGTTACAGCTACACAAACATCCAGTGATGATAATAATGCTAGTTCAATCAGTTTCCTATTACTTGTCATAAAAACCTTGACAGAAGTACAAAAGAATTTCATTGATCCTTTAATTTTGGTTCGCATTCTTCAGCGGCTGCAGCGTGATATGGGTTCATCAGGAGGTTCTCACTTAAGACAAGTATGTGAATGCTGATTCCTTTGGTGTTCCTGTATTCTTTTGTTTCATTTTTGCTGTAAATTTGACATAAAATTCAATTTTGATTGGTGTAGAAATTAATCTAGAAGCAAAAATAATTATTAAATTAGAAGTTTAGAGGAAAAATATGGGACTGATTAGTCTGTGTGTGTGTGGGGGCGCACACACATGATCCATGATATAGATTCAACAAGTTTTGCACTGGTTGTTGAGGGCCTAACGCAACCCTCTTCTTTTATCCGGGCTTGGAACCAATTATGTGACCATAGGCGGAGTCTTAAATTATGCTTGTAAGATAATTCATCCCCTAAATTATGCTTTTTCTATCTGGAAATGCACATCGGGTTTGGTTTGATATATACTATATTTTAAATTAGGTATGTTGAGGCCATTTTGGTGTGATTTAACATATCTAGCATTATTTCTTTTTGGTTTCTATCTTATTTGTTCTGTTTCCATTTTTTTTTCATCTAAGAACATGTCTTTATTTTTTAGGGTCAGAGAACAGATCCAGATTCAGCGGTCACGTCTTCTCGTCAAGGTGCTGATGTTGGAGCAGTTATTTCAAATTTAAAGTCAATCTTAAAGCTCATCACTGAAAGAGTGATGGTTGTTCCTGAGTGCAAGCGATCTGTATCTCAAATATTGAATTCTTTGCTATCAGATAAAGGTATTGATGCTAGTGTACTTCTTTGCATACTTGATGTGATTAAAGGGTGGATTGAAGATGACTTCTGCAAACAAGGAACTTCTGTCACGCCTAGTACCTTTCTCACTCCCAAGGAGATTGTTTCTTTTCTTCAGAAGCTCTCACAAGTTGATAAACAAAACTTCACACCGGCTGCTCTTGAAGAGTGGGACCGGAAATATCTCGAACTACTGTATGGGCTTTGTGCAGATTCAAATAAGTAAGTAGTTCATCTTAAGTTGTCTTGGTGATATGCTTGGATTGTACCGTCCTGATTTTTTTTAATGACTTCCAGATACCCTTTATCATTGCGTCAAGAGGTTTTTCAGAAGGTAGAAAGGCTATTCATGCTTGGTTTACGAGCTAGAGATCCTGAAATGAGGATGAAGTTTTTCTCTCTCTATCATGAGTCTCTTGCAAAATCTCTCTTCACAAGGCTTCAGTTCATTATCCAAAATCAGGAATGGGCTGCTTTGAGTGATGTTTTCTGGCTCAAACAAGGCCTTGATCTTCTCTTGGCGATATTAGTTGAGGATAAACCTATTACACTAGCTCCAAATTCTGCCAGGGTTCAACCACTTCTGGTTTCAAGCTCTCTTATGGAATCATCTGGGATGCAGCACAAGGTTAATGATATATCTGACGGAACTGAGGATGCTGCACTTACATTTGAGAACCTTGTGCATAAGCATTCCCAGTTTCTTAACAGCATGAGCAAACTCCAGGTAGACCAATGTTTAGTCACTAATGTTTTAAGACTCTAATTGTCTGTCATATTCAAGGTTGTACTACTTCCGTTTCAAAATTTAAGCACTTAGACATTTTTCACAGTTTAAGAAATGTAGTTATTACATTGATTTTGAAAGAACTAATCACTCTATTACAATTTTACCTGTAAATAAATGTAACTAATTATCTTGGAACTAACAATACTAGTAGTGGGTTACTTTAATAAATAAGGGTAAAGTTGGAAAAAGTTAATAAATGCACATTGTGTTTTGTGTTGGTGCTTATAATATGAAACAAACACATTTTGCTCTAAGTGCTTATATTTTGAAATGGAGGTAATATTTTTAGTCTGATTGCCCTGTTTATTTATTACACTTGAATTTGAAAGACAAAAAATTTAGAAACTACAATATGAGTGATGGTTTTTAAGTGAGTTTGGCACTCAGCAGATTGGTGTTATATATGGATAAGTTTTTACAAGAGAAATTAATCCATAATGGTATCTACAATAAAGGTAATAAATGACTATTAGTGAGGTTAGTGATTCTAATCATCTTTGCTATGTTGCATATTTACCAAAGGTAATGCAATTTCCAGAAATTACATATAGCAGTGTCACAGTGGTATTGTGTCAACTACTCTTATTTAAGAATAAAAACATTGATCGAAAATGTGTTACAATAATGTATGAGAAAATATCGTATAATATTTTAATTGTATCTTAAGGGTAGTTTAAAGTATCTTAGGATTAGTTTCCATATTTCCTTATTGTCTTATGATTTGTTTTCTTAATTAGTTTTATTTTTATTTTTTTATGTGCATTTTAATTTATTAAAATTACCAAAAAGGAAAAACAATACTATTATTTCATTTATTTCTGTCCCTCCTTAGAACTGAAACCAAGTGACCTAAAATTCCAGCTCCACCAGACCCTCTTCCAAGTTGAAAATGTAAGCGTTGCAAGAAAACAACCAATTAACCCAACAACCAGACAAACATCCTCCCCAGTTTTTACTGAAAGTTTCCTTATTCAGTTAGGATTAAGATTCTAGCACAGATATAGGGATTTAATCTGTTATCTTTTGTAATATAGCACAACCGGATGCATTATATTTGTATCATATCAAGTTAATATCAATTTAAGAATATTCATTCTCCGTTACCTCCTTTTGCTCTCTGTGTCTAGTTTCAATGATACAAGACATGGTTAGTGGCAAATAATTTATAGTTCCCATTCACAAAATGATTATTTTTCCAGGTGGCTGATCTATTAATTCCATTGAGAGAGTTAGCCCATACGGATGCTAATGTTGCATACCATCTATGGGTTCTAGTATTCCCAATTGTCTGGGTTACATTACATAAAGAAGAACAAGTAACACTTGCCAAACCAATGATTAGTCTTTTGTCTAGAGATTACCATAAGAGGCAGCAAGCCAGCAGACCAAATGTAGTGCAAGCTCTATTAGAAGGGCTCCAGTTGAGCCATCCTCAACCCAGAATGCCAAGCGAGCTCATTAAATATATTGGCAAAACGTATAATGCATGGCACATTGCACTGGCTTTACTGGAAAGTCATGTTATGTTGTTCCCGAATGAATCCAAATGCTCTGAGTCTCTAGCCGAGCTCTATCGTTTGCTCAATGAAGAGGATATGAGATGCGGGCTGTGGAAGAAGAGATCAGTTACTGCCGAAACCCGGGCTGGGCTTTCTCTTGTTCAGCATGGTTACTGGCACCGTGCTCAAAGTCTCTTTTATCAAGCCATGGTGAAGGCAACTCAAGGAACATATAACAACACTGTACCTAAGGCTGAGATGTGTCTATGGGAAGAGCAATGGTTATACTGTGCTAGTCAACTTAGTCAATGGGATGCACTGGCAGACTTTGGCAAGAGTATCGAGAATTATGAAATTCTGCTTGATAGTCTTTGGAAATTGCCTGATTGGACGTACATGAAGGAGCATGTCATTCCTAAAGCCCAAGTGGAAGAAACTCCGAAACTGCGCATAATTCAGGCATACTTTGCCCTTCATGACAAAAATACAAATGGTGTGGGGGATGCTGAGAACATGGTTGCTAAAGGTGTTGATCTTGCTCTAGAACAATGGTGGCAGCTGCCTGAAATGTCCGTTCATTCCAGAATTCCACTTCTGCAGCAATTCCAGCAAATAGTTGAAGTTCAAGAATCATCTAGGGTTCTAATTGACATTTCCAATGGAAATAAACTCTCTGGAAATTCGGTGGTTGGTGCACAAGGAAACCTTTATGCTGATCTTAAGGACATCCTTGAGACATGGAGACTAAGAACTCCAAATAAATGGGATAACATGTCTGTTTGGTATGATTTGCTGCAGTGGAGGAATGAAATGTATAATTCTGTCATAGAAGCTTTCAAAGATTTTGGCACAACAAATTCTGCACTTCATCATCTTGGCTATCGTGACAAAGCATGGACTGTGAACAGGCTTGCTCACATTGCTCGTAAGCAAGGTCTGTTTGATGTTTGTGTCAACATTCTTGAAAAATTGTATGGCCATTCAACCATGGAAGTGCAGGTATGATAAGTAATTTTCTTGTATTTAAAGGATTTAGAGAAAACTGTCACTTTTGATTTTTTTCGGTATCTATTTGCAGCATCTTGAATTATATGAGCCTAGTCTTTGGGGTGACTTTACATTCAACTTATATATAATTATTATGATATTTATTTATTTATTACCTTACGATCATATGGCATGTTTTGTTTTGTTGATTAATTTGAAGGTATGCATATAGAAAAAGGTATTCTGTACAATCATATTTGCATATATGCATATAGCATTAGCATACCCTTTTTTTAAATTTCCTGGGCATGTGTTCTTTTTTCAACTAGGGAGAACTGTAATGTTTGGGAATTCGTGTAGGTTTTATTTGATCTTTGCTTTGTGATGTAATTACAGGAAGCGTTTGTCAAGATAACAGAGCAGGTAAAAGCATATTTAGAAATGAAGGGAGAACTTACAGGAGGTCTTAATCTGATCAACAGCACTAACCTTGAGTATTTCCCTGCAAAGCACAAGGCTGAACTTTTCCGCCTGAAAGGAGAATTCTTGTTCAAATTGAATGATTCTGAGGGTGCTAATCTTGCTTATTCAAATGCGGTTAGCCTTTTTAAAAACTTGCCTAAGGGATGGATAAGCTGGGGAAACTACTGCGATGTGGTAACCTACTCTTATATGTTTTCATCCTTTTACTTCTGTTACTATTAACTTAAGCTGTAAACTAATTCTTTGTCTACTTCAAGTAGGCTTACAGAGAAACCCATGAAGAGATTTGGTTGGAATATGCTGTCAGCTGCTTCTTGCAAGGTATAAAATTTGGCGTGTCCAATTCAAGAAGTCATCTAGCTCGCGTGCTATATCTTCTAAGCTTTGATACTCCTAATGAACCTGTTGGGAGGGCCTTTGATAAGTACTATGAACAAATACCTCATTGGGTTTGGCTCTCTTGGATTCCACAGCTCTTGCTGTCCCTTCAGAGGACAGAAGCTCCTCACTGTAAACTTGTTCTTCTGAAGATTGCAACTTTGTATCCTCAAGTGAGTGTTATTTCATTTATTCAATACAGATTGTATAGATTATAAATAAAATACCTTGAATTTCTTCTCCTGACTTTCAGGCTCTGTATTATTGGCTGCGCACATACTTGTTGGAACGGCGTGATGTTGCTAATAAATCTGAACTTGGTCGAATAGCAATGGCTCAGCAAAGATCACAACAAAGTGTCTCTGGTACTAGCGCTGGTTCTCTTGGTGGGTTGGCTGATGGAAATGCAAGAGTACAAGGTCCAGGTGGGAGTGCCTTATCATCTGATATTCAACACCAAGGCTCCCAGTCTGCTGGTGGAATTGGATCCCATGATGGTGGAAACGCACATGGGCAAGAACCTGAAAGGTCTACTAGTGCAGAAAGCAGCATGCACCATGGAAATGACCAATCTTTGCAGCAAGGTTCTGCAAATCTCAATGAAGGTAGTCAGAATACTTTGAGGCGTGCTGGTGCTTTAGGTTTTGTGGCTTCGGCTGCCAGTGCTTTTGATGCTGCAAAAGATATAATGGAGGCTCTTAGGGGCAAGCATGCTAATTTGGCTAGTGAACTCGAGGTGATCTTCATTCAAATTTTTTATGTTGCTTTGGTTTTATTTTGTAGTAAATGTTTGCAACCACACAATATTATTGCTGGTAGCACTTGGGATATATTATGAGATGATTGTATACGTTATGGACCTATGAATCAATTCAGTGGAGTTGACATGAAGGTGCAACACTAATACACTATGCACGTAGGCATGTGTAAAAGCAAAGTAGATAGTTTAAAGTTCGATATGTAACAAAATTTTCTACTTGTTTTTGTACTTCCTAGCAGCTCATCTTTTGCTTTGTTTTCAATAAGTAACTTTCCAGCGGATTGAATTAGCACACCATAGCTGAAGTGTTTTAATGTGCCAATATGGTACGAATTGCACCAATGTATCTAAGAATAAGATCTGGATCATATGTTGCCTAAACTGAAGTTATTTGGATGATTTTGATGAATTTTGCAGGTTCTACTAACAGAAATTGGTTCAAGGTTTGTCACTCTTCCTGAGGAGAGACTTTTGGCAGTGGTTAATGCTTTGCTGCACCGTTGCTATAAATATCCAACCGCTACAACTGCAGAAGTTCCTCAGTCTCTCAAGAAAGAGCTCTCAGGTGTTTGCAGAGCTTGCTTTTCAGCCGATGCTGTAAATAAGCATGTTGATTTTGTGAGGGAGTACAAACAGGATTTTGAACGTGATCTTGATCCAGAAAGCGCTGGCACATTTCCATCTACCCTCTCTCAATTAACTGAACGGTTGAAACACTGGAAAAATGTCCTTCAAAGTAATGTTGAGGATAGGTTTCCCGCAGTACTGAAGTTGGAAGAAGAAAGCAGGGTATTGCGGGACTTCCATGTTATTGATGTTGAAGTTCCAGGGCAGTATTTCTCTGATCAGGTGACTACTTCGATTTTTTGTTTACAAGCAATGCCACAACTTGAATTAGATTCTTATATATATATATATATATATAGGCCACGTATCTAGTGAGCGCTGTTTCTATGTGAGAGTGGGCGGAGTAAATATTGACCATTATATCTGGATGGTTGAGATTGAGAACAAAGCAAACTAGTTGTGTCAGTATTTGAACTTAATTGGCTTCAGAAAAAAACTTTTGAAAACTTTTGATCGTGATATGTAGACTTGTATGCCTTTGATTTACTTATTTCTTTCTCATATAAGAATAACCCCTTCACTAGATATGTCCTATATAACATTTTGGATCTTGGTTAAAATAACCTCAAGTTAGTTGGAGTCTTTGGTGCATCCTATACTAATTCTCATTAATTTATTTTATGATGTTCCAGGAAATTGCACCAGATCATACTGTGAAATTGGATAGGGTTGCTGCTGATATTCCAATTGTGCGGAGGCATGGGAGCAGTTTTCGGCGTTTGACTCTAATTGGCTCTGATGGTTCTCAACGCCATTTTATTGTGCAGACATCTTTGACTCCCAATGCTAGAAGTGATGAGCGCATATTGCAACTTTTCCGTGTAATGAACCAAATGTTTGAGAAGCACAAGGAATCAAGACGCCGTCATATATGCATTCACACTCCTATTATTATTCCTGTTTGGTCCCAGGTAGTAATAATTTTTCGTTGTTTTTGTTTATTTATTGGCTTTGATTGGAATCAAGACTACTCACACTGCAAATGGAACCCCTTTTGCATACTTAAAAGTATTGACTAATCCCGCTTTAATGTATGTTGTATGGGCAGGTTCGCATGGTAGAAGATGATTTGATGTATAGTACTTTCCTTGAGGTCTATGAGAACCATTGTGCAAGGAATGACCGTGAGGCAGATCTTCCCATAACCTTTTTCAAGGAGCAGCTGAACCAGGCTATATCTGGGCAAATATCACCAGAAGCTGTTGTTGATCTCCGTCTGCATGCCTACAATGAAATAACAAAAAATGTGGTTACTGACAACATCTTTTCACAGTATATGTACAAAACCCTACCAAGCGGCAACCATATGTGGGCTTTCAAGAAGCAATTTGCCATCCAGTTGGCCCTTTCAAGTTTCATGTCATTTATGCTACAAATTGGTGGGAGGTCTCCAAACAAGATATTATTCGCGAAGAACACTGGAAAAATATTTCAAACGGACTTTCATCCCGCCTATGATGCAAATGGATTGATTGAGTTTAACGAGCCAGTCCCATTCAGGCTAACGAGGAATATGCAAGCGTTCTTCTCCCATGGAGTGGAAGGCCTAATAGTATCTTCGATGTGTGCAGCTGCACAGGCTGTGGCTTCACCTAAGGTGAGAACTGATTAGAGAAACAGAGACACCCACCTAAATACCAGCTTATCAACCTATATGTTTTGCAATTTGTTATTGTTTTAATATCTTTCATGTGCACAACTACCGGTTGATTCGATCTTTATGTTGCTGTGTTGCAGCAAAGTCAGCATCTATGGCATCATCTAGCAATGTTTTTCCGCGATGAGCTTCTGTCTTGGTCTTGGAGGAGACCACTTGGGATGCCCATGGCACCGATGTCTGCTGGTGGTACTATGAGCCCCGTGGACTTCAAACAGAAGGTTATCACCAATGTAGAACATGTTATTGCAAGGGTTAAGGGAATAGCTCCACAGAATTTTTCTGAAGAGGTGAGCAACAAAACAATTTTTGTCATTGTTCTCCGCTAATATAGCCAAGTTCTAAAATATTAAGTAATGCATTATTCTTGTCAGAATATATGAATATGTTAAAATATCTTCATATATTCTGACAATTCTACCCAAATTGAGAGCAATCATTTTCATCTTTTCGACAAGAATATTGTTCTTAGTAATTATTACTGAAAAACCGTTAAGATGGAAAGGGGATGTGGCTTTTGCACATTTTCCCTCAATTGACGCCACTCATTATAGATGATAGAAATAATTGCAAGTTTCTGCCTCTTATTCTTGCGCTCTGCTTTCCACCTTTTTTCCAGTTTCCTTATTTCCTTATAGACCTGTGAGCACATTTGAGATGTTTATCTCTTGGCTATATCGTAAATCTATCCTCATTTAGTTTATTTTACGCTGCTATTTAAAATATTTACGTGTTTACATAGGAGGAGAATGTCATGGAGCCACCCCAACCCGTGCAGAGGGGAGTTACTGAGTTGGTTGAAGCTGCCTTGAACCCAAGGAACTTATGCATGATGGATCCAACGTGGCATCCCTGGTTCTAAGATGTGTTAACAGGCTTGGGAAGTTTTTAGCACCACCGTAAATATGGATGTACATATTCTAGCTAAATTAAGCAGTTTTACTTATTTAATTCAATACCCGTGTGTAAATTAATGACTTGGGTGAGTCACATCTCTTCTATAGGCTAGAATGATCTCCAATTAGAACAGTAATTACAGAAACATGGTTCGCTAGCTATATGGAACTACCAATAGATCATTGCAAATTTATTCTTCTTAATTTTCTCTTTAATCGCCCGTGCAATGCGTGGGAGTAAAACTTGTGGTAACGACAGATCAGCAACTCTATCACCAATCTGTTTAACGTGTATTTTGCCAAAACTCAATTTGGTGAAGAGAATTTTCTCCCTTTAAGGTTCATTCAAACTAGTTTAGGGCCCATTTGTTATTATTTTTTTTTAACAAAATAATCACTTTAATAAAAAAATTAATTCAAACTTTTTTTAGCATGTTTGTCTTCGCTTTTGAAAAAAAATAAAAATCGAAAAATAATTAAATTTTTTATCTTTTGGTGAATCAATACGAACTTGTGATTCTTGTCACTATAATCAAACAAAAAATTATGATTTTCATCATAATCAATTCTCAACACACCTTCAAAATCAATTATTTTTTAAGCGATAATAAATGGGTTAGTCATAACTATAAGTGATTTGAACAAGTTTTGAATTAATTGATAAACCGAATATGATTGTCATAAATACTTAGATGCAAAGCATATAGAATAAAAACAGTGATACAATTGTATACATAAGGATTGAATTACATTTTGATATGATCAATTGAAGTACACTTAAGGATACAGATAAGAAACTAACACTCAAAGGGATTAATCTTGACTTACATATCACTTAATATGCTTCTATTTGTAGTCATGATGTCTTATACATTTGTGTGTGTGACTCAAGGTCTATGAAAAGGTTGGATAGATGTCTTTAGTTTGTGTGTGAATCTTGGTTTTCTCGCTATGCACTTCTTGTATCTCAAATAGAATGAAACAAAGAACCTCTCTATTCTAATACAATGTTCATGTATTTGCTTGTAAGTATTTTGCATGCGTTCTTTGCCTTTTTTTTTTTTTTGCATTTTTCTATGTACAACGAAGGCTCATATATATAGTGCTCTGACTAGACAGAGTAGTTACAAAGGGTAAAACAAAAATAAAAGAAATTAAATCAAGTCTCCAATGGCTTGTTGACATGTGTCTCATGGGTTTAGAATAGAAACGACTCTCTGTCAAATTAACATGTGTCTCATTAAAACTCTTCTATTGTTTTCCTTCTGCATGGCTAAATACTTAGCCAAATTTTCAACATCATGCTTGGAATACACGTACTTAAAGTTAGAAACCTTCCTAACTACGCAGATGTGATTTTGACTACTGTAGTCAGAGAGCTTTATAAACTTGGATATTATCATTGGATGCACGGACTAAGCTTTGGCCTTTTCAAAATAAGTCCATCATCATGTTTGGAACATAGATGATATGAGTCAAAACCTCTCTAACTAAATTAGAAGGAGTCTGATCATTGTGATTAAAGGACCATAGGACTTATATTTGATCAAGAGTAACCTCTGACTTAGCCTTAATCATCTGTAAGTAAATCAAATAAATCTATTCTTTTCCTTTTGGAATATAATCTTCCTCTAATCACCAGGGTGTTATGAGTATAGATTTAATAACCTCTTTAAGGTATGAGTATCATTCTAACTAGTAGCCAGAACCCTTTTCTGATTATGGTCTTAACTTGAAGATATTGATTTAAGTCCTTTATGGCTTCTGACTATATATTTGTAAAGGTAAATTTTATTTTACCCTAACACCAAAGAGCCATGAATTTGATATTCCATGATTTAGTTGGAAATTCGTGCAAGTTTATATAGATGATGTAGTTTTCAAGTCGGAATCAAGAGACGAACATCTACAAAATCTCAAAATAACTTTTGAAAAGATCGAAAAGTTTGGGCTAAAGATTAATCCTCTAAAATGTGGATTTGGTTTTTCAACTAGGAAGTTCTTGGGATTTATAGTCAAAAAGATTGGAATTGAAATTCACAAGAACAAAGCAAAAGCTATTTTTGATATTTCTCCCTCAAAAAACAAGAAAGAATTGCAATCTCTTCTTGGTAAAATTAATTTCCTCAAAAGGTCATATCAAACCTTTATGAGAAATTAAGGTATTTTTTCCTTTATTAAAATTAAAGAAGGAAGAAGATTTCAAATGAGAAAAAGAACATCAACAAGCCTTTAACGAAATTTAAAACTACTTAACCAACCCACTTGTTTTGAATCCCCAAAGTGAGAACTTTCCTTCAAAATGATACAATAGACACATTGGCCGTATGCTTTGTCAAAAAGATGACTTGGGCAGTGAAATATTAGTTTACTATCTATGTAGAGTGTTGAATTGTTCGAAGACTAGGTATACTTTTATAGAAAAGCTTTGGCTGTCTTTTTATTTCTCTGGCACAAAGTTGAAATACTACATAAATCCTTTTGAAATCCAAGTAGTTTCTTAATACAATGTTATTAAAAATATGTTGTCCAAGCCTATGCTCCATAATAGAATAGATATATGGTCTTTGATCTTAACTGATTTATCACTTAAGTATGTGCCTATGAAAGCAGTCAAAGGTCAAGTGGTAGCTGACTTCATTGTTGACCATAAGATCAAAGAAGTCGAAGTGAAGCCATAAATAGAAACTATATTTGTTGGTCAGAAGGCTTGGACCATGTACTTTGATGGTTCCAAGCATAGAGGTGGAGCACGTATTGCCATTTTTATCATATCTCCAACTCGTATTCTAATTAAATTTGCATTTGAAATAAAAAGCATAAGATCTAATAATGAAGTGGAGTATGAGGCTTTAATTTTTGGTTTAGAGAACGCCTTAGTCAAAGGAGATTCATAATTAGTCATAAGGCAATATACTTGAAAATATAACTATTTGAATCCTAAGAGGACGGTATACTCCAATTCTGCCTTTTGCCTAAACAGAAAGTTTGATGACATCTTTTTAAGTATGTACCTAGATTGGAAAATGAAATAGCCAATGACAATGCATAGAAAGCCTCTTGTTATAGAATTTCTATCAAGAATTCAGAAGCCCTTTTTCAAATGAGTGATAGACTACCTAGTATTCAAATTGATGTGCATAACTTGAGTGCTGCACTTAAAGATTGGAGGACACCAATCATAAACTATTTAAAAGACCCTAACTAATCAGTGAAAAAGAAATTTAAGTTAAGGGGGGGTCTTAATTTTGTTATTTATGGTGAAAGCCTATATAAAAAAGGCATATATGGCACTTTACTTCAATGTCTTGATAAGTTAGAAGCCTATACTGCACTGACCGAAGTCCATGATGGGATATGTCATTCCCATCAGGCAGGGAACATGATGAATTGGATCTTAAACAAATACAACTATTATTGGTGTACCATGACCAAATATTATCATCAATATGCCAAGTCTTATGAAGATTGTCAAAAACATGGTTAGATCTAACAAGTCCTTGCTAGTGAGTTACATTCCATTATAAAGCCTTGACACTTTAGAGGATGCGCTTTGGATCTTATTGGTCAGATACACCTTGCCTCTTTCAAAATTCATAAGTATATCTTAATCAAAGTGGATTATTTCACTAAGTGGGAAGAAGAAATATCTCTGAAAAAATTAGATTAACAAGATGTTATCGAATTCATTGACAAGAACATCATTCATAGACTCGAGATTCTAGAAACTATCACCACTAACCAAGGATATGTGTTCACTAGTCAGAAGATGGTGAAATTTGCTAAGGAAATGGGATTTAAGCTATTAAATCCTAGCCCTTATTATGCTCAGGAAAATGGCCAAGTCAAAGCCATGAACAAAATTGTCATTGGCCTAGTCAAGAAGTACGAGGGTAAGAGACCTAAAGCTTGGCATGAAACTCTTAGTCAGTGTCCAATGGCCACTAGTTATTCTCCTTTCAAAACTAACCTATGGCCATGACTTTGTTTTACCTTTAGAAAAAAACTTAAATTCAGTCAGAGTCTAGAGGCAAAATGAATTGCTTAGTAAAGATTATTGGTCAATGATGTTTGATGAATTGAATCAATTAAGTGAAAAAAGGCTTATTTCTTGGGAAAATATCATTAGATAGAAAGGAAAAGTGGCTATTTGTTCAAGGATAAAACCAAAGTTTATGCATATTTGAAAAGCCTTTCAAAACATCCTTGAATGCCATTTGTTCAAAGATATGATGCACATGAAGTTTTCACAAAAGTTTTTCATGAGATGCATGTGTGAAGATAAAGATATGTGGGGCTCATCCTTCCTTGAGCTAGGTATCATGATCAAGTGAATTTATATAAGCAAAATAGTGATATTAACCCCTTACCAAAACATCTAACACACATAAGCATATAAGCCTAATGTAATCTATCAGATAGGCACATAAAGTCTATGTCTTCATCTTTAGCCTTTTTCCTCCTTTACAAGATTGATATATTTGTATTCATCAAAACACTTGAATACTCTCTCTTTGGGTCAACAGTTTTAATTTAGTGCAGACTAATTAATATTTGGAACATTGAATTTCTACCTACTATTCTTCTTGACCGCAACTTCAATATACCTAAGGGTGCATTATGACTTATGAGAATAACGTGCAATAGTATGGTATAAAAATCAGCAACAACACCGGGTGACCACAAGAAAAAAAGAAAAGTCACAACTTGTGTAAACGGATTTAACAAATTGTCTACTATACAATCACCATTATAAAACCAACAAGACTTATGACATGCTAGAGATCTGTAGCATTCATGAATTTTTTGGCTTTTTGACAATAAAAATAAACTAGTACCAAACTTAATATCAAAAAATAAGAATAGAAGGGAACAGGATCAGAGTTGAGATTTCAAACAATAGCTGATACAACCAAATATTACATTTATTTTAGTATGGATAACTAAAAACAGGACTGAAACAGGCAATAGCAATTCCAATATGTTCTAGTAAACATCTATGATATCATATAGTTACAAAACTAACGGTAACGGACATCAATCTCAAACTTGTTAGAATGAATGAAAAAATAAGGTAATATATATATATTAAGAACAAATGATTGGGTAAATCCTAGTTCTGCAATCTGAGATCACAATTCACATATCAGCTACGCACAATCTTTAAAAAAAAATTGGCTAATTACCAAAGGACTATCTTCAAATAATTACTATGGTATAACAGGAATCACTACTAGTCAATTTTGGACTTTAGAGTTGCATTATTGTATAAAAGAAAGATTGTCTAAAAAATCCGTAGAAATTAAACAAAGATTAGTAATTAAGTGTAGTGCTCACAGGAAGAAAAAAATATCAAAAAGAAAGAAAGCAATTAGTGTGGATATAAGCTCCTTTGTTCCTGTTTCTAACATACGTCTTTTAAATTGTCCTGTAATTCCAGCCAGGGACGGAGGGAAGCATGGCAAGGGGGCCTTGACACCCCTCCTTTGGAATAAAATAAATACCTTGTAGTAGGTATATTGCATCAAAATGTTGTTTAGTCAAGTGGTTGCCATGGATTTTAGAATCCTTAAGGTCCCATGTTTGAATGATGTAGCTGTCTAGTTCTTCATTTTTTTTTTCATGTTTGTAAAGTCTATTATTCGCACTTATATTTGGCATCTGTTGATCTTTTTTCAATTAAACCAATTTTGTT